>JAJPUD010033818.1:0-11150 GCA_023553655.1 Myrmecobius fasciatus
TAGTTTTAGATCTGGTGCAGCTAGGCCACCCTCATTTGCATTTTTTTTCATTAATTCCCTTGAAATTCTTGACCTTTTGTTTTTCCAGATGAATTTTGTTATTTTTTCTAGGTCAGTTAAATAATCTATTGGGAGTTTGATTGGTATAGCACTAAATAGATAGATTAGTTTAGGTAGTATTGCCATCTTTATTATATTCGCTCGACCTATCCAAGAGCACTTGATGTTTTTCCAATTGTTTAGATCTGACTTTATTTGTGTGGAGAGTGTTTTGTAGTTTTGCTCATATAGATCCTGACTTTCCCTTGGCAGATATATTCCCAAATATTTTATACTATCGATACTTATTTTGAATGGAATTTCTCTTTGTATCTCTTGCTGCTGCATTTTGTTGGTGATGTATAAAAGTGCTGATGATTTATGTGGATTTATTTTGTATCCTGCAACTTTGCTAAAGTTGTGGATTAATTCTAATAGTTTTTTAGTTGATTCTGTAGGGTTCTCTAAGTAGACCATCATATCATCTGCAAAGAGTGATAATTTGGTTTCCTCATGACCTACTCTAATTCCTTTAATATCTTTTTCTTGTCTTATTGCCAAGGCTAGCATTTCTAATACAATATTGAATAGTAATGGTGATAGTGGGCAACCTTGTTTCACCCCTGATCTTATTGGGAATGGTTCCAGTTTATCACCATTACATATGATGCTAGCTGATGGTTTTAAATAGATGCTACTGACTATTTTAAGGAAAAGTCCATTAATTCCTATACTCTCTCATGTTTTTAATAGAAATGGATGTTGGATTTTATCAAATGCTTTTTCTGCATCTATTGAGATTATCATATGTTTTTTGTTAATTTGGTTATTAATATAGTCAATTATGTTAATAGTTTTTTTAATATTGAACCATCCCTACATTCCTGGTATAAATCCTACTTGGTCATGGTGTATTATTCTGAGAATTATTTTCTGTAATCTCTTTGCTAATATTTTATCTAAGATTTTTGCATCAATATTCATTAAGGAGATTGGTCTATAATTTTCTTTCTCTGTTTTTGTTTTACCTGGTTTAGGTATCAGTACCATGTCTGTATCATAAAAGGAGTTTGGTAGGAGTCCTTCATTCCCTATTTTTTGAATAGTTTATATAATATTGGAGTTAATTGTTTTTTAAGTGTTTGGTAGAATTCACATGTAAATCCATCTGGACCTGGGGATTTTTTCTTAGGGAGTTGATTAATGACTTGTTCTATTTCTTTTTCTAAAATGGGACTATTTAAGTAATTTATTTCCTCTTCTGTTAATCTGGGCAATCTATATTTTTTGTAGATATTCCTCCATTTCACTTAGGTTATCAAATTTATTGGCATACAATTGGGCAAAGTAACTCCTGATTATTGCTCTAATTTCCTCTTCATTGGTGGAAAGTTCTCCCTTTTCATTTTTGAGCCCCAAAGAGAGACATAAACTGGTGTCCATGTCACAAGGCTTTCTTTGAAGATTGCATAAAAAATCTTAAAAGAGAGTTAGAAGAAACATGGGAAAACGAAATGAGATCACTGCAAAATAAAATAGAAAAAATGGAAAAAGAATGCAATGAACAAAAAATGTAATTGGTCAATTGCAAAAGGAACTAAAAACAGTAACTGAAGAAAATAAGACATTAAAAATTAGAATCGAACAACTGGAAATGAATGACTCATCAAGACTTCAAGAATCAGTCAAACAAAAACAAAATAATGAAAAGATAGAGAAAAACATGAAATATCTCCTAGGAAAAACAACTGACCTCAAAAATAGATCTAGGAGAGACAATCTAAGGATCATAGGGCTTCCTGAAAGCCATGATGAAAAAAAGAACCTGGACACTATCTTCCAGGAAATCATAAAAGGAAACTGCCCTGAAATTTTAGACCCAGAAGGCAAAATACTTCTTGAAACAATCCGCTGATCACCTCCTGAAAGAAACCCAAAAATTAAGTCCCCCAGAAATATTGTGGCTAAATTCCAGAACTATCATACCAAGGAAAAGATATTACGAGAAGCCAGAAAGAAACAATTTAAATATCGGGGAGCCACAATTAGGATCACACAGGACCTAGCAGCTTCTACTTTGAAGGATTGAAGGGCCTGGAATCAGATATTCCTAAGGGCAAATGAACTTGGATTACAGCCAAGAATAATTTACCCAGCTAGGATGAGCATTATCTTCCAGGGAAGAAGATGGTCATTCAATGATATAGGAGAATTTCACCTATTTCTACTGAAAAGACCAGAACTGAACAAAAAATTTGATCTACAAACACAGAATACAAGAGAAACATAAAAAGGTAACAAGGAAAAAAAACTCTTGAAAACTATATTTATGTTATAGATACTTATAGAATGAGAGTTGATTTTATGAATCTATTATTACATTATGATTATGACATGATTACTGTGATTTTATGATTATGATATGATTATTGTGATTTTATGATTATTATGATATGATAAACTGAAAAAGAAATTAGAGGTAGAAAAGGGATAACACTGGAAGAAGAGGAAAAGGAGGTAAAATAAGGGAAATTACATCACATGTAGAGGCAAAGAAAACCTATAATAATTGAGGGGAGAAAAAGGGAAGGGAATGAGAATTTGGTTAATCTCCATCTCATCAGATTTGGCTCAGAGGGAATAATAGACGTACATATAAGGAAACAGGAGGGAAAGGGGAAAAAAAAGGGGTGGGTGGGGCTCTAAAGGGGAAGGATTGTTTGAGGGAAGTGGTTATCAAAAGCAAAATAGTGGGGAGGCGGGAAAGGAAATACGAAAGAGAAAAGCATAAGTTAGGGTAAATAAGATGGCAGAAAATACAGAATTAGTTATTTTAACTGTGAATGTGAATGGAATGAACTCTCCCTTAAAGCAGAAGCAGATAGCAGACTGGATTAAAAACCAGAATCCAACAATATGTTGTATACAAGAAAAACATCTAAAACATAGAGATACATACAGGGTGAAGGTAAAAGGCTGGAGCAGAATCTATTATGCTTTAGGTGAAAAAAAAAAAGCAGGGGTAGCAATCCTGATCTCAGACCAAGTAAAAGCAAAGATAGACTTAATTAAAAGAGACAAAGAAGGAAATTTTATCTTCCTAAAGGGTACCATAGATAATGAAGCAATATCAATACTAAACATATATGCACCAAGTGGTGTAGCATGGAAATTCCTAGAGGAAAAGTTCAAAGAGATGCAAGAAGAAATAGACAGCAAAACTATAATATTGGGGATCTCAACCTCCTTCTCTCAGAACTTGATAAATCAAACCACAAAATAAATAAGAAAGAATTTAAGGAGGTAAACAAAATGCTAGAAAAGTTAGGTATGAGAGATCTTTGGAGGAAATTAAATAGAGACAGAAAGGAGTTTACTTTTTTCTCAGCAGTCCATGGAACTTATACAAAAATTGACCATGTGTTAGGACACAAAAACCTCAAAATCAAATGCAGGAAGGCAGAAATAATAAATGTATTTTTTTCAGATCATGACGGAATAAAAATCACATGCAATATAAGGCCAGGAGAAAATAGACCAAAAACCAATTGGAAACTAAATAATTTTATCCTAAAGAATGAATGGGTGAAACAGCAAATTACAGAAACAATTATTAATTTCATCCAAGAGAATGACAATAATGAGACAACCTAGCAAAATTTGTGGGATACAGCCAAAGCAGTAATAAGGGGAAATTTTATATCTCTAGATGCTTATTTGCATAAAATAGAGACAGAGAGAATCAATGAATTGGGCTTGCAACTAAAAAAGCTAGAGAAAGAACAATTTAAAAACCCCCAATCAAATATGAAACTTGAAATCCTAAAAATAAAAGGAGAGATTAGTAAAATTGAAAGTAAAAAACTATTGAATTAATAAATAAAACTAAAAGTTGGTTTTATGAAAAAACCAACAAAATAGATTAAACCTGTAGTTAATTTAATTAGAAAAAGGAAAGAGGAAAATCACACTGAGATATCTCAATGATGAAAATGTGGTTATTCTAGTACATAATTAAATTAATGCTACCTAGTGCCCCCAAAAAGTTAGACAAGAAAATAAAGTCAGTTTGGGAGATCTTCACTAAAGAACTCATTTTCTGTATTTTATTTCTGTGATTTATATCAAAGAAATCAAATATCCAAATATCCCAGAAAAGGGGATGATTAGCCCAAGATGATTCATATCAAAATTGTCAATATTCAGCTTTTTCTTTCTTTATTGGAGCAGTTAAGTATCATAGATAAAGGGCTAGGCTTGAATCAGGAAGACATGTATTAAAATCTTCCCTCTATTACAGATTTGCTTTATGATTCTCGACAGATCCTTTAACCTCTATGTATCTCAGATCCTTGAATTTGTTCACTAAGTCAAAGTTCAACTCTGATCTACTTGGTGAAGGAAATTCCCACAATAGGCATTCACTTCACTGATGAATCTATAGATCTTGTCTATATTTGTATATTGTAAACAGCATCTTCTTCATATTTTTGTTTTTAGCAAAATTACAGAATATAAAATAAATCCCCATAAATCGTCAGCATTTCTACATATTAACAAAGGTTAACTAGATTATTTAAAATAACTGTAGACAATATAAAATAATTGTGTGTGTACTTGTCCAGACAAACTCAAGAAATATATGAACATAATTATAAAACCCTTGTCACACAAATAAAGTCAGATCTAAACAATTGGAAAATTATCACTTGCTCATGGGTAGGCTGAGCTAATATAATAAAAATGACAATTCTACCTAAATTAATTTACTTATTCAGTGCCATTCCAATAAAACTACCAAAAACTATTTGGTAGAGCTAGAAAAAATAATAACAAAATTCATCTTAAACAAAAATTTAAGAATTTTAAGGGGATTAATGGGGGAAATGTAAGGAAAGGGTCCTAGCAGTACCTGATCTAAAACTATATTATAAAGTAGTAATCATTAAAATTATTTGACACTAGCTAAAATAGAGTGGTGGATCATTGGAATAGATTAAGTATACAAGATTCAAAAGTAAGCAACTATAGTAACCCAAAGACTACAGCTTCTAGGATAAGAACTCATTATGTGACAAAAAACTACTGGGAAAACTGAAAGAATATAGCAGAAACTAGGCATTGACCAAGATTTCATGCCTATACCAAGATAAAGTCAAAATGTGTACATGTTTTAGATATAAAGGGTAACATCATAAGCAAATTAGGAGAATAAAGAATAGTTTATCTTTCAGATATATGGAGAAGGAAAGAATTTTTGATCAAACAAGAGATAGAGAACATTATGAAATAATAAATATGTAATTTTGATAATGCTAAATTAATTTTTTTTGCACAAGCAAAACTAATGCACCCAAGATTAGAAGGAAAGCAAGAAGATGGGAAACAATGTTTCCAGGAAGTGATTCTGATAAAGGTGTCATTTCTCAGACATATAGAGAAGTGGCTCAAATTTCAGGATATAAGTCATTTCTTAATTGTTAAATAAGTAATTCCATAATAAGTCAAAAGATATGAATGAGCAGTTATCAGATGAAGAAGTTAAAGCAATTTATGGGACATATGAAAAATGCTCTAAATCACTATTGATTAGAGAACTGCAAATTCAAACAACTCTGAAATATCATATCATTTTATACCTATCAGATTGGCTAACGTGACAAAAAAAGGAAAAATGAATGTTGGAGAACATGTGGAAAAATGGAACACTAGAGTATTAATGATGGAGTTGTGGACTGATTTATTTTGTGAAAGGCAATTTGGAACTATGTCCAAAGGATAATCAAACTGTGCATATCTTTTGATCCAACAATATCACTACTAGGTATATATCTCAAAAAGACCATAAAAAGGTCAAATGTACAAAAATGTTTATAATAGCTTTTTGTGATAGCAAGGAATTGGAAATCAGAAGAATACCAATCAATTGGGGAATGGCCAAACAAATTATTGTAATGGAATGTTATTGTGCCATAAGATATGATGAGAAGGTGTATTTCAGAAAAAATCTAGAAAGATTTACATGAACTGATGTTAGTGAAGTAAAAAAAGAACCAGGAGAACACTGTACATAGTACCAGTAATATTGTGTGATGATCAACTATGACAGACTTAGCTTTTATTAGCAATACAATGGCCAAAGACAATTCCAAAAGATTCATGATGGAAAATGCTATCTACATTCAGAGAAAGAAGTATGGAGTCTGAATACATATTGAAACATACTACCTGTACTTTTTTTGTTGGTTTTTGTTTTTGTTTTTTTTTTTAGCTTTTGCCTTTTGTTCTGTTTCTTCTTTCTTAACATGTAAAAATGTTTACATGATTTCACATATAGAAACTAATTCAAATTGCTTGCCATCCTGGTAACGGAAGGAAGGGAAGGAAAAACATTTAAAGCTCTAAAGCTTATATAAAAATAAATTTTGAAAACTATCTTTACATGTAATTGAAAAAAAACTATTTACAAAAAACCTCAAATGATCTCTCTGCATTCCACCTCTTCTCTCTCTCATCCTTGTTCTATTCAGCAGTTAAACTGATGTTTCTACAGAAAAAGTTGGGATAAGGGGGACATTTTACCATCTTGGTCAAGAAACTTAACTGGTTCTCCATTGCCACTAGGGTAAAATACAAATTCCTTGTTTTGGCATGTAAAGTCTTTCACAATCTGACACCAACCAGGCTAATCACACATTATGCACCCTCATGAACTTGTGTAGGTCAGAAAACTGTTGTTTCTCACTTGCAACATTCTATATCCTGTCTTCAATTCTTTGTCTTGACAGTCGTTAATTCCGAGAATACTGAACTTTATCACCTCTATTTCTTAAGAATTCTAATATCTTTCAAGGCTCAAGAACTATCTTCTATTTAAGTACTAATCTTAATTCTCCCAGTTATTATTAGTTTCACTCAAATTACTTTGTATATGTTTTGTCTTTCCATATCTATATATGTATATTACATGTATAATATTATCTACAATTATATGCATATAATGAAGTTTATATTCACATAGAATATAAGCTCCTTGAAGGTAGAAACTTGTTCATATTTCTGGTTTTATTTCTAGCATATTGCCTATAAATTAGTAGATGGTTTATAAATGCTTACTGAATTGAGTTGAGTTGAATTGAGTTGAATGGCTGGTACTCTCTATAAATTGAAGGCACCTTTTTTTCCCAAGCCAGAGTCAAGCTGTGGCTGCATCAAACTGGATAGAACTTTAAACTTTAAACCTTCCTGCCTTCCCATGGAAATGGTGAGTGCAGTCCAGATCTGATTGATTTTATCTATGAAATGAGCTGAAAACTCCTCACAGCAAGAAGTGCCTGACTTCACTCCTCAGCTCAGACATTCCAGACTAATCAAATTGTCCATTGCTCAAACACTTGCATGGAGTAGGATTTCCATAGATATGAGGGCTACTGTGAGGCAGAGAGAAGGAACGAGAGGAGAAGTGGATAGACAGAAACAGACTGCCAGAGACAGAAACAGAGACATGGATAGAAAGAGGCAGAGAGAATAGAAAAGATTCTTTTTATTAGAACCCAGTCAAAGCAGAAGGCATTTTTTGGTTGATAATTATAGTAATTTTGGTTGATAATTATAACACTATATGTTAAAATATAACATTTTAAGATTTGCAAAGGATAAATATAGATCTATAAAATGAAATTGTATGTATAAATATATACATACATACATACATATATACAATCTCATTTTATCCCCAAAAGAACTGATAATTGGACGCTATCATTCCCATCTTACAAAGGAACATACTGAGGCAAGTAGAAGGTAAGTGATTTAGGATTTACACTCATCTCCCTAACTCTAAATTCAGCATTTTGTACTCTATATAATATTCTCTTCTTAGTATTGCAATCACAGTGCTTGATGATTTGTGTACTAAAGATACCATTTTAAAGCCATTCTTTTTTCCAGGTACACTGACTCTCTGCAATTAGTGACAGCAATTGATAATCCATTCATCTGTCAAGTATAATGCAGAGTAATTAAACTTAAAGACAACTCGATGTGGGGTCCAGAAATATCACAGAAAAGAAAATTCAGTCCCTACCCTTGGGAAATTAGATGTAGTTATGTTCCCAGATACAGATGTGAAGATTAGCACCATTGTCTAAAAGAATCAAAGAATCTGAGAGGTGAAAGTGGTCTCAGCAGCCATCTAGTTAAACCCCTATGCAAAATAAATCAACATCACCATAATGGGGAATCATCACTGGGATATAGCTCATTTTATATCATAGAAAAGAACAATTCTGAATGAAGATAGGAGAAAATTTAGCTAGTGGGATTATCTGGCCTTCACTCTAAACCAATCACTATGTGATGGAGCTAAGCTATATATATATATATATATATATATTAGCAGGGTGCCATGCATGTCTTATGTATCCATAGTATAAATAATTATAATAATTTTTTAATTTAAAAATACTTTAACATGGTCATCTTAGAGTCACTAATTAAGTTGATCCAAAAATCTGTAATTTGTTGTTAATATCCAATTATTATAATATAGTATGAAAATGATGGAGATGAAAGTCCCATGATTATATCAATAAATTTGGCAGAGGGGGGAAACTTTGACAAAATATATTCTTCATTCATATAAAAAAACTTTAAAAATATGAATAAATGAACCTTATCTTAATATGACAAACAGTATCAAAAGGTAATTTTTAAAGAAATACACTAGAAATCTTTCCAATAAAATCAGGAGTAAAACAAGCATGTCCACTGTGAGTATATTATTACTTATAGGGAATGGAATAAGCATTTAAATAGCACATATTGTGTGCCAGGAAATTTACTAAATACTTTTATTTTTTGGTTAACAAATATCTCTTTTGATTCTCACAACAAGCCTGGAAGATAGATGCTATCAACACTCTCAGCTTAAATTTGAGGAAACTGAGGCAAACAGAAATAAAATGACTTGCCCATGGTCATACAGGTAATAAACATTGGAGGATGAATTTAAACTTAGATATGATTGATTCCAAACCAAGGGTTCAGTCTACTATGTCACTAGTTGCTATTGAATGTTTTTCAAATGCTAGATGTAACAATCATTCAAGAAAAAAATCAAGGAAATATGAGTTGGTAGAGAAAAGATATGATCTCTCTTTACTTATATGATGATTTACTTAAAGAATCCTAACTATTCAGTAAAAATATTCATTGAAACTATTGAATATATTCACTGAAATTGGTAACTTAGTAAAGTAACAATATAAAATAAACCCAAAGAAATCATTACTCTATTTATATGCTTTCAGCAAAACTCATAACTGGAGAAAGAAATGGCAAATGACTCTTGTATCCTTGCCAAGAAAACCCCAAGTGGAGTCCTGAAGAGTTGAAGATGACTAAAAAGGGACTCAACAATAACAAAACTCATCAAGCAGAGACAGAAAACTTCCATTAAAAATGAATATAAAATTTACAGATAGTGGTGATCCATCTATCAGATTCAGGTTTTATATAAAGACATCTTCAAATCGTTCTCCAGATATAAGGGAGCAATTAATTAAATATATATTTATTGCTAATAATTAGATCATGCCAAATAATAACAATTATTATGTTACTTAACTTAATTGGCATGACACTACTATGCTAATCATACTACAAAGTGTATGGTGGCTAATTTTATGAAGCATATAAAATGAGATAAAATGATAATAAAAATCACGGAAGGACAAATAGTCTTCAAGAGACATATGAGTTAGGGAGCAGGAATGAAAGGGGCCTAGAATTAAAATTTTAAAGGTACACTATGGAGCAGTAATCATCAAAAATTTTTGATATTGTTTAAAAAGAGAAGAGGAACATGGAATAAACTACATAGGCAAGCTGAACTGAGAAACTATTGAAAATAGATATTTACTGTTTGATAAACTCAAGGACACACACCACTGGGGTAAAGACTTTGAATTTGATAAAAGTTGCTAGGTAAACTAGATAGAAATCAGATTTAGAAAATCTTACACCATATACTACAACAAACTCCAAATAGATACATAAGCAAATGGATATATAAAAAATCACATCATTTTTAAAAATAGAAAATGGAAAGTAGTACTTTATACAATTATGGATATATGATGTTGCTTACCTAAATAAGAGACAAAAATGATCATAGAATGTAAAATGAATGATTTTGACTATATTGAATTTAAAACTTTTGTACCAAATAATATCAATGTATCTAGAATTAGAAGACAATGAAATATCTTTGTAGCAAATAATTCTGACAAGGATATAATATTCAAGATACATAGGGAATTGATATAAACATATAAAATAAGAGCCTCAACAGATCATTGATCAAAGGATATGAATAGACAGTTTTCATAAGATAAAATTTAAATTACAAACAGCCAGATCAAAGCATGCTCTAAATTCTAACTAATGGGTTTACCACAAAAGAAATTACCTACACTGATGAGCATATAGGTTCTTAGTATATTTGCATACATTGGACATCCTCATTCTCTTTTTTTTGAATTTTTTATATTACATACATAAATATCATGAAGCATAAAAATGTATTCCAATATTTTAATAACATGATCAATGCAAAACAAAACAATTCTTTTTGTTTATTTATTTATTTTTTATAAAGATTTTTATTTACAAAACATATGAGTGACCTTTCAACATTGACCTTTGCAAAAAAAAACTTTTTTTTTCCCAAGCTTTTCCTTTCCTTCCCCCCACCCCGGGGGGGGGGGGGGGATGTAATCTAATACATGCTAAATAGGATAAATTATATGACAAATACAATACATGTATACATATCTATACAGTTATCTTACTGCACAAGAAACATCAGATCTAGAAAGAGAAGAAGAAAAAAACAACCTAAGAAGGAAAACAAAATGCATGGAAATATTCACAGAAAGCGTTAAAATGCTGTGTTGTGGTTCACTCTCAGTTCCCACAGGCCTCTCTCTGGATGTATATGACTATCTTCATCGCAGCACAACTGGTTTGAATCACATCATTGTTGAAGAGAACCATGTCCATCAAAATTGATCATCGTATAGTCTTGTTGCTGTGTATAATGTTCTCCT
>JAJPUD010033820.1:0-11150 GCA_023553655.1 Myrmecobius fasciatus
CCCCACCCCTAGATGACAGGTAATCTAATACATGCTAGATAGGGGTGGGGGGAGGGGGGAGGGAAAGGAAAAGCTTGGGAAAAAAAAAGTTTTTTTGCAAAGGTCAATGTTGAAAGGTCACTCATATGTTTTGCAAATAAAAAGCTTTATTAAAAAAAAATAAAATAAAAAAAAAGACCCAGAAAGTGGTAGTTCTCTATCACTAATGATTTATTGGATCTTAGGAAAGCCACATCTCTGGGACTCAGTTTCTTCATTTTCAAAATAAAAGTTTTCTAAAAATTCAAAAAAAAAAAAAGAAAAACCTGTCAAATTATGGATAGCTAATCCACATGTTCCTAATACAGTTCTTAAAAACATATACTCTGCATATTGAAATACACCATGCTGTTAATTTCCCAATTAAATGGGGATTCTTTCTGAATCTCTAAGGAATTTCAATAGTGAAGCAATTACAATGGTTGTCAGAATGAGTCATAACTATACCTGGGGTATATTCATTTAGGAAGGGAGGGGATAAAAGTAACAGCATAGAGGACAATTCAAGATCAAGTGAATGGCACATAAGACTTTCTGATATAGTTGGGGTATAGGGGTGGAAATAAAGTCAAAGAACACAGTCAGAGAAGGGGAGAACAATCAGAGCAGATGATGTACCAGAGCAGAGCAGAGTACCCCCTGAAGTGTAGGGAATAAATGACCCATCCCAAAGAGTTCAGCCTTTTTACTATAGCTTTGGGGAGAAAGGTAGATATGGCAATTGGTGGGAGATCACAGAAACCAAGGCAGCTGTTTTGCATGTCCCAGAAGATCTGAGAGATGGGGAACCACAGTGATAGTCACTATAAAAAAGGATGCACACTCCTTCTGTTGAGACCTTGAAAAGTCTTTGCTCTGTGCTGGTTATGGTTCTAGTACTTTTCATTGTTTTCGGTATTTAACAATACCCACTAGGTAAAATAAAACAAAACGAAACAAAACAGGTGGAAATGTATTAGTTATTTCTTAAATTTTCAGGAGAGATCTGAAGGTATTATTGTATTTTGTTTTTTAAGTTCATCCTTATTATGAAATGCTGAAAATGCACATAGTACAACCTTCCTGTCACTGGTTACCTCTTTTCATCTGGTTGAGTACTCATTAGCACCTACTAGCATAGGTTCTATTGCTCCTCTGAAGGTTGTTTTGATTTTAATGAGTAGGGAAGTGGGAATTCTACCAATGGATATACATTTTTTTAAGTGGAAGAAAAATTACTAGCCTATACTATTAAGATTTAGTCTTGATTCCATAACTATGTAGATTAGGGATAGTGGACAAATTAATTAATTGTTTTTGTTTTCTTATCTCTAAAATGGAGATAATAATAATAATAATTTGTGTTCTTTATATATTTAAAGGTAGCAGGGCATAACAGATAATATGCTATATTTGAAGTCAGAAAATCTGGGTTCAAATCTTGAATCAGATGATTATTATCCAGTCATGAGATTTCTCTGAGATTCACTTTTTTCATCTCTGATGGGGGGGGGTATATGAGATGCCTTCATCACTTAATTTCTGCCTGCTTCAGTTTTCTCAGTTGTAAAATGTAGATAATAATAGCACCTACCTCATGGGGTCATTGTGAGTCTCAGAGGAGATAATATTTATAAAACACTTAGCATAAGGCTGGGAATATAACAAATGGGTAATTTTTCCTACAAAGGTAACACATAGAGAGAGGGTCTTTGTTTTCTTGGTGTGCCTCACAGAAAAGTCAGGATGACACAAACCACAATGAAAACAGCTATCAACTGCCATAATTTATTAAATGCAAATTTAATGTAAGGATGCTTGCATTAAAGCAAGAATGACTTGCATTGTTGATTCTCCCTCTTTTCTGCATTTTGAGCAAATCTCTTCAAGGAGAATATGAGATTAGTTTTGTTTCTTCCTCAAAGAGTGAATAACCCACAGCTAACTCTTTAGTTTTTCCCAAGTACTCAGTTCAGATAGAGGAGAAAGATGTATTTAGTTTTCCTCTGTCTTCCTCTTCACTAAAGGTGACTCCAAAAAAGGAAAGGTCATTTAGAAAGGGAAATTGGGAGGGGGAGTGAAATGATGCAGCCATCCTGCCCCAAGCCCCAGTGAACACATCAACAGCTGCACACAAATCAACTGGCCTGATTTGGGCCAAATGGCTGTGGAAGAAAAAGCATTTCAGAACTTGTCACCTGCGTGCTGAAGCTGAAACTGAAAGGATTTTTTTTTTAATAGTAACAGCTGCTGGGGATAGCAAACACCTGTACTAACCAGGGATCGGTGGCTAGGTTGCATGCTGGCTGCTGCTAGAATCCTCCAAGAGGAACTTTGGTACATTTCCAGAAGGGATAAATGATTTATTCTGTAGCCATTTGGAAATTGTAGCAATGCCATAGCAGGAAAGTATAGGGATTTTCTGACTCCCATTCATTATATGACCATTATGGATAAGTATTTCAGAGGATCATTGATTTAGAGCTAGGAAGAATGTTAAAGTGATCACTGAATTTAACCCCAGGGGGTTAGAAACTGAGATACAAGCAAATTGCCCAAGATCTCATACATATAGGTCTAAGGCAGAATTCAAACCTTGGTTTTCTTGGCTCCCTGTCTGGAGTTCTGTCCACTACACATGGTTTCCTCATTGATTTCCTTGACCTAATGACAATGAGAACAAGAAGCAGCCTTAAGACCACTTTCAATGAAGATTTCCAGTCTCTTTTTATTCTGGTAGTGTAACAGAGAAATACTGGATGCCATTTGACCATCCTTTTTTGGCTTTCCTGTTTTATGACCTATTAAGACTAGATGATCACCAGTTTAAATAGCTTGAACATTGCTAATAAGGAAAAATTTCAATATGTAACAGATGGACATAGTACCTTTGGGCAAATGTTCCATGAATAAATAAATATTTCTTTCACCACTCAACTATAATTTTCCTTCTTCTTAAACCTGGACACCTGGGCCTAGATGTTGAAACAGCTGGTTACCCAATAGGTAGATGGCCATCAACCTTTCAGAGGAGCAGAATTAGGGTTGATTGTCACATCTTAGACATGGAATCATTTTGTTAGCTGTACATAGGATTTGAATCCAAGTTGGCCCAAATTTTCATCCTAGCTTAAAAGGACAAAACTTAATTCTCTCCTAATTTCCCCATCCCATTTCCCATAATTGTAATTTTTTCTCTTGGTGGAAGGGGGGAAAGTATCTCTAGATGTAGTTAAGAAATAGATTTGTCTACTTCAATTGAGAATTGGCCATTGATTCACAGAAAATGAGAGCAGTGGTAGCTGTACAAAGTAAGGTATTCAGGAGTAGGGATGTGTGTGTGTGTTTAATAGAATTTAAATATTTAATTCTAATTTTGTCTTAGATGCTTATTTCCTACCCAGAGCTAGGAAAGGACAAATTAGACTTTGGTTAAGAATACCAAATCCTGGGGCTGATTTACCTGTTTCAGTTAAATTGCCTTAAAAAGTTGATTTGAATGCAGGTTTGTTAAGCTTGCCTTGGGTACTCAAATTACTTGTTTTGGCTTTGCTCCTTCCTCTGGCCCATTCAACACATTTCACTTGCTGTTGATTGTGCCTTCATAATACAATAATTCTATTCTCCATATGAGTAGGGAATTATAATATTCCTTTCTCCAATTCTGTTCCCCAAATCAGGGAGCTTTCAATTAACCTTTTGCAAAGTGCTCAGTCACAAACCATGACTGAGATCCAACCCCTGTTCCAACCCATGATAGGCTGGAGGACAGGAAACAACAGATTTGTCTCCTAGATTCATCAGATACAACAATTTAGGGTTATAGTTTTTGGAAATTACAAATAAGAGGAGAGGGAAAGGGCGTAACATTTTGATTTATGGATGGCTTGTTGTTTAATGTCTTTGGAGACAATGAGGGGCCGTGAACTCTGGGATAGCATAAAGTCACTTCATCTTAAGGCAAATTAGGAATCAATTTTCATCTTAGTTCAAGCTTAGAAGATCAAAAATCCAGAAAAAAGTCTTTGGATGCTGTAAAACTTCATCTCTTTTTCTTTCCAATAAAATGTATAAGTGCAAAATATGTAACATGCGTGCTACAGTGAAAACACATTATATTCCTTTTTGCAAGCTGAGCAAAGATGACATAATGTGCCCAAGTGCATGGCAAACATCAGTTGAGCAAAGTTAGCTTTTAATCCTTTAAAAACAAGATTTTCTTTAATAATGGAAACCCAGACTCTTTGGCCTTTATGGTATCTATTATAACAGATGCTGAATGAAGTTTGAAGCTGTTGTTATTGTGACAGCAGAATGCTTAATTCATTTTCAGCTTGGAATAAGAAAATGAAATTCACAAAGTGACCCAAGTTGCAAAAAGTGTATTTTGATAAGTATCTCCCCTCCACTCCACTCCACTCCACCACTCCCCTCCCTTTTTCTACTTTCTCTTCTCCTCCCTTCCCTTTCCCTCCCCTCCCTTCTTCTCCTTTTCCTTCCTCCTCTCTCCTCTCCCTCCTTCCCCTCTCCTCTCCACTCCTCTTTTCTCTTCTCTCTTCTTTATTCTTTTTCTGTTCTCCTCTCCTTTCCTCTCTTCTCCTCCCCTTTCTTTCCCTTCCCTCTTTTCTCCTCTGCTCTCCTCTTCTCCCCTCCCCTTTCTTTCCCTTCCCTCTTTTCTCCTCTGCTCTCCTCTCCTCTCCTTTCTTCTCCTCCCCTCTCTTCTCCTTTCCTTTTCTCCCCTACTCTTTCTTTCCCTTCCCTCTCCTCTGCTCTCCTCTTCTCTCCTCTCCTCTCCTTTTCTCTTCTCCCATTCCTTTTCCTCTTCTCTCCTCTCTTTCCCTCTTCTCTCCCCTCTTCTTTTCCTCTCTTCTCTCCTCTTCTCTTTCCCTTTACTTTCTTCTCCTCCCCCTTCCCTCCTCTCTTTCTCTCTTCACTTCTCCTGTCCTGTCCTTTCCTGTTTTCTTCTCTCCTCCCCTTCGCTTATTTCCTCTCCCCTCCTCCCTTCTTCCTCACCCCTCATCCAAATGAGATATTAGATGCGACGCATTTTGTAAATTTTAAGGCACAAAATATAAGGGGGAAGGGGAAGTGAATAAATTTGCTATAGAAGCCATTATGTTCCAGGCACTGTGCTAAGTATCTAACAAGGATTATCTTATATGATCCTCATAATAGCTCTGGGAGTTTAGCACTTTTATAATTCTCATTTTACAATTAAGGAAAGTAAACTAGGCAAACTTGAATGACTTGTCCAGGATCACACAGCTAGTAATTGCCTGAGGCCATATTTGAACTCAGTTCTTCCAGAATCCAGGCATAGCACTCCATCCACAATGCCACCTAGCTGTCTAGTTCTTATATTAGTTATTATTATTATTTTATCATTACCATTGTTATTGGTTATCTCTCTCTTTTACCCAGAATACTTGCCTTTGTAATGATTTTGTTCTTGTTTTTGTTTTTCTTTCTTTCTTTCTTTTCTTTTTTTTTCTTTTTTGCTGAGGCAATTGGAGCTAAGTGACTTGCCTGGGGAACACAACTAGGAAGTATTAAGTGTCTGAGGGTAGATTTGAACTCAGGTCCTCCTGACTTCAAGGCTGGTGCTCTATCCACTGCACCACCTAGCTGCCCCTCTAATGAATATTTTTTAAAGAAAAGGAATTCAGAAAAACTAACTAATGCAAAGACACTAAGACTGTCCTGAGCAAAATTGTTTCACAATAGTGTCATTAATATGCTATAATTAAATTTCACTGACTTCTTATTACTCTGCTAGGGTATAATTCCATCAATCTCTCAAGTTGCAACTCAGATGCTCTTCAATGATCCAAGCTAAAGTCTGAAACCTTTGAAGTACTAATTCCTTCAATTGCCCCTTCCCTAGGGGAAGTCATCCAAAGAGAAATGAAACACTTTAAAGCAATTTTTAAGTTTCTTTGATATCTTTTGTTTTTAAATCACCTTTATTTCAAAATTTATGACTTCTTCCTTGCCAAATGAACTATCCATTATCATAAAAAGTAAAAGAGAAAACAATGCACTTCAGCAAAATTAATCTACATATTTACAAAATCTGACTGAATATAGCATACACTAAACACATATCCTACATTCACTTCCCCTCACACACACCTTTGCAATGAAGGGGAAGAATACAATTTTAAAAATTCTTCCTCTGGGTCAAAATTGGTAATTATATATTTTTACACAATATTCAGTTTTGTTCTTTCTATTTTCATTCTTGTTATTGTGTTTTTATATTCACATGTATAAATAAATGTGTGTACATGTCTATATACATACATGCTATGCATGTGTACATGCATATAGATATATACACATTTGTGCATAATATGAATATATGATATAGTAAAAATCAAAGCTTAGAAAATATCCAAATATGCTTATTTATTATCAGATCAATGGATACCTTTTTTTTTGGTTTCTACTTTTTTGTTCAACACACACATACACACACACACACACAGAGGCACACAAAAAAGGAGAAAGATAAGTTGCAAATGCCACAAAGAAATCATTACTTTGTTGCATTTTGCAACTTATCTTTCTCCTTTTAACCTCCTCTAAGCATAGGCTTCATATTGGGAATTAAAGGGTAAGGTGTGTGTGTGTGTGTTTGTGTGTGTGTGTTGTGTGTGACAGAGACAGAGACAGAGAGACAGAGAGAGAGAGAGAAGAGGGGAGAGAGAGGAGAGGAAGAGAAAGGGAGCATATTAAGTACTTACTTACTACATTCCAGGCACTGTGGATGCAAATATCAGCAAACAAGACCATTCATGGCTTCTAGGAACTTGAACTTGTAAAGGAACTCAGAAAGTACAGCTAGAAAAGAGAGAAGGGGAAAGCTATTATGGGCTGAATGGAAGTGCTAAGAACATTTTAGTCACTTTTGGGGCATAATCTCAAATCAATTTCCAGAATGGTTAGAACAATTCACAGCATCATCTACAGCATATTAGTGTCTGTATACTTATACCTCCTCATGAAGCGCTGATTATTTAAATCTCTTATATTATCCTGTTTATTGGTTTTCTGCTGAAAACTCTGAGACATTAATTATTTTTATTATTAGTAATTTGGGAACACTATTTTTATCAATGCTGACAGTTTATAATTCATTTTACAACCATTCAAAACTTTTGAATATTTTTATCATTGAGAAATACATTTTGGTCATATATTATTGTTAATTCCTTGTAAGTCTAAGATATTAGAATCAAAGATAATAAATTAAAATATTTCTTTTTCCAGTTGATGGTCTTTCTTCTTAGCTAAACTGTCTTGATTTTGTTCATGCAGATGTTTTTCAGTTCACATAATCTATTTTATTCTTTGTAATTTCCTCTATCTTTTTTGGCGGTAATAATTCTCTTCCTAGTCATTTTCTTCCTATATGCACTCTGACCCAGTCAAACCACTGCTAGACCCATACTCAAAGAAATCAAAATGAGAAAGTCCTATACGTGGAAAATAATAAATAAATAGCAATTCTTTTTGTCTTTCGAACTTCGTTTTTTTTTTATTTTTTTGTAAAAACTGGAAACTAAGGGAATATGCAATCCATGGCTGAACTAATTGACATATAGGAATATAATGGAATACTAAATCATACTGGAAGTCTGAAGTTTTTTCTCTTTTAGCACAAGAAGATCTATTCACCATTGCACAATTGCAACATAAGTAAATAGAGGACATATAGCTGAAAATTTCCATTGATAGTATAATTAAGGCAACAATACATTCAAGAGTCAGGAAAGGAAGTGAAAAGTGAAAAAAATAATACTTAAAATTAGGACTCGTAATTTAACAGTTCTTTTTCTGGAAATAGTATTTTAATTTTTTTTTTTTTTTCTGAGGCAATTGGGGTCAAGTGACTTGCCCAGGGTCACACAGCTAGGAAGTGTTAAGTGTCTGAGGGTAGATTTGAACTCACATCCTCCTGACTTCAGGGCTGCTGCTCTATCCACTGTACCACCTAGCTGCCCTGATAGCCTTTTTCTTTATGAGTTCTTCAGAACTCATTTGAATAATTGTGTTGATCAAAGTAGCTAAGTCATTCACAGCATTTACAATTCTTCATCAAAAAATATTGCTATGGACAATGTTCTCCTGCTTCTGCTCACTTCACTTTGAATTTTTCTCAGGTAGCTTGTGAAACCATACCACTTTTCATTTGTAATTGAATTTACTTGTTTAGCCACTTCCTCAATTGATGGGCATCCCCTAAAATTTCCAATCCTTTGATATCACAGACAGAGCTGCTATTTTTATACATAAACATGCTTTTCCTTTTATCTTTGATCTGTTAGGATTACATACCTAGTAATATTATTGCTGGGTCAAAGGGTATGTACAGTTTTGTAGCCTTTTGGATATAGTTTCACATTGTTTTCCAGAATGCTTGGACTAGTTCATAACTCCACCAACAATGCATTAGCATTCCAATTCTTCCACATTTACTCCAGCATTTGTCATCTTCTTTTCCTAGGATATTAGTTATTCAGAAAGATATGAGGTAGTATCACAGAATAATTTTAACTTGTATTTCTCTAATCAATAGTGATTCTGAGCACTTTTTATAAGTCTAGAAATAGTTTTGATTTCTTCTTCTGAAAATTATTCATATCATTTACCATTTATTAATTGGGGAACGAGTCATATAGTTTTTAATATATTTGACTTAGCCTGTATTTATTTGATAAATGACATCTTAATCACAAAAACTTGCTATGTATCTTTTTTTTTTCATTTTCATGCTTCCTTTCTAATCTTGACTGCATTCATTTTTGAATATAATTTAATATAATAAAATTTATCCATTTAACTTCTTGTGATCCTCTATATTTCTTGTTTGATCATAAATTATTTCCTTAGACATAGAAGTAAAATTTTTTCATGTACCCCTAAATTGCTTATGATATTACCATTTATATCTTGGTCATGTACCCATATGAACATTATCTTGATATGTAGTATGAACTATTTGTTCTATACCTAATTTCTGCCAAACTGCTTTTTAATTTTTCCAGCATTTTTTGTCAAATAGTGAGTTCTGGGTCTTTGAATTCACCAAAGACGAGATAGCTATGGTCATTTACTATTGTAGGTTTGTACCTATTCTTTTCCATTGATCTACCTCTATATTTGTTATTGTATATATTGCCAGATCATTTTCTTAATTACCAAAGAGTTTGATATCTAGTACTGCTAAGGTATCATCATTCAGATTTCTTTTCTCATTGATTCCTGTAATATTCTTAAGGTTTTGTTCTTCTAGATTAATTTTGTTATTTTTGTTCTATAAAATAATATTTTTGGTAGTTTGTATAACACTGGATAAGTAAATCAATTTAGATGGAATTATCATTTTCATTTTATTGACTTGGCCTACCCATGGACAATTAATATTTGTCCTTTGTTTAGATCTGTCTTTGTGAGAAAATAGTTTTATAATTGTGTTTGAAAAGTTCTTGAGTTTGTCTTGGCAGATAGATTCAAATACTTACATTGTCTGCAGTTATTTTAAATTGGATTTCTCTAATTCTTATTGATGAACTTAATTTGGTAATATTTTAAAATATTTATAATTTATATGGATTTATTCTATATTTCACAACTTTCCTAAACTTGTTAATTGTTTCAAATAGTTTATATTTTAGTCAATTCTTCAGTATTCTCTAAATATACTATCATATTATCTGTAAAAAGTGATAGTTTTTTTTCCTCATTACCTATTTTTATTCTTTTAATTCATTTTCTTATTGTTATAGCTAGTATTTCCAGGAAAGTATTAAATAACATTGATGATAATGGATATCCTTGCTTTATCTCAATCTTATTTGAAAGTCTTCTCCCATTACAGATGATGTTTGCTCTTCTTTTTAGACAGATAATACTTGTCATTTTAAGGAAAACTATTTATTCTTATGCTTCCTGGTGTTCTTAATAGAAATGAGTCTTTTATTTGGGTAAAAGTCTTTTTTGGATCTATTTAAATAATCACATGACTTTTGTCAGTTTTGTTATCTATATGGTCAATTATGCTGATAATTTTTCTAATATTGAATGAGTTCTATATTTCTGATAAATCCTCCTAGTCATAGTGTGTGATATTTGTGATCTATTGCTATGATATTCTAGTTATTTTATTGATTTTTTTGTTATTTACATTTCCTGATTGATACCTTCTCTTCTTATCATAGTTGGTTTAATTCATTTCAAAAAAAATCTTTAATTATGTCTAATTTAATTATGTTTTTAATCTTTGTGATTACTTTTTTTATTAAGACTTCACATCCTATTTGTAATCATGAAAGATACTTAATCTGTGTTTTTTTTTCTTTTTGTTGTGTATGGTTTGATTTTTAATAACCAAGTCTCTTATGGCATATGATTTAAGTTGTTTTAAATTTCATTTCATCAGACTTCTTTTGAGTTTTTCCAGATAGTTGTCAAATAGGTAGTTTTTGCAGGCAGTTTATGTTTTCAGGTTTGCATAATACTAGGATTTTTTAGTTCAATTGTTTCTGATTTTGTTTTTCTAATATGTTCCATTTTTAACCATTACAATGGTTTGAAAGTTACTCATTTCTATTTGGAAGAGATTGTTAGTGTTTAGCTAATTGAATGCTTCTTCCCTTCCCTGTGTGCCTCATAGTCGATACGATCACAGAAAGCCGAAAAGGTAGATAATGGTAATAATTAGATTTAATGTGTTAACAAGGTATCCAACTATACAAATTTGACCAATTTCCCTCTTATCATTTGACATAGTTCTAAAAATGTTACCAATGATAAGACAAGAAAAAGAAATTAAAAGTATGAACATAAGCAAAAAAGAGATAAAAGTTTCCCTATTTACTAATGATGTGATGATTCACTTAGAAAATACTAGGATATCAACAATGATTCTAAGTGAGATAATTAGTAGCATCAGCAGTGTTTAAGATTACAAAATGAACTTTCAAAATCAACATCCTTTCTGTATAGCAACAATAAAACAAAGACAAATCCCATTCAAAATAACCACAAAATATTTAAGAAATCAGTCTACCACAGGCTACAAAATACTTGGATAAACTCAATGAAAAAGAGCTGATTAAAGAAATAAA
>JAJPUD010033821.1:0-11149 GCA_023553655.1 Myrmecobius fasciatus
AAAAGAAAGGGATAAACTAATAGAAGGGAAAATAGAAGAATCAGGGGAAAGGAGTAAAAAAAGGGGGAGGGGATCTAAAGAGTGGAGAATTGTTTGGGGGAGGGGGTCATCAAAGAAAATACACTACCCAATCCTCTTTTTTTTTAATCAAAGGTTTTTATTTTTCAAAACTTAAAGCATAGATAATTCTGCAATATTAACCCTTGCAAAACCTTCTGTTACAGTTTTCCCCACCTTCTCCCACTCTCCTCCCCTAGAAGGCAAGTAGTCCAATATATGTCAAACATGGTAGAAATATATGTTAAATCTAATATATGCATACATATTTATACAATTATCTTGCTGCACAAGAAAAATCAACTCAAACAGGGAAAAAATGAGAAAGTAAAATGCAAGCAAACAAAAACAAAAATAGTGAGAATACTATGTTGTGAACTACACTCAGTTTCCACAATCCTCTCTCTGGGTGTAGGTGGTTCTCTTCATCACAAGACTATTGGAAATGGTCTGAATCATCTCATTGTTGAAAAGAGCCATGTCCATAAGAATTGATCAGCATATAGTCTTGTTGTTGCCATGTATAATGATCTCCTGGTTCTGCTCATTTCATTTAGCATCCGTTCATGTAAGTCTATTCAGACCTCTCTGAAATCATCCTGCTGATTGTTTCTTACAGAACAATCATATTCCACCCACTCCTCTTGAAAAAAAAAATAGAGACCATAAGGATACAGGAAGTTTTCCTTTAAATAATAAGCAGTATCTATCTAAAACCAATAGCAAGCGTTTCTGGTAATGGAGATGTGCTGGGTGCATTCCCAATAAGATCAGGGGTAAAACAAGGATACCCACTATCACCACTATTATCCAATATTGTATTAGAAATGTTGCTTTTAGCAATAAGAAAAGAAAAATAAATTAAAAGAATTGGAATAGGCAATAGGGAAATAGAAATATCACTCTTTGCAGATGATATGATGATAGAGAAACAGCAAATCATCCAAAATCCACTTGAAAAAATTAATATTTTAGCAAAGTTGTAGGATATAAAATAAATTCAAAGAAATCATTAGCATTTCTGTATATTACTGGCAAATCCCAGGAGCAAGAGATACAAAAATAAATTCCATTTAAAATAACCGTAGCCAAATTGAAATATTTGGGTGTCCATCTGCCAGGACAAACTCAGGAACTCTATGGACATACTTGCAAAACACTTTTCACACAAATTAAGTCAGATCTGAACAATTTAAAATATATCATTTGCTCATGGATAGGCTGGACTGAAGTAATAAAAATGACAATTCTACAGAAATTGGTCTATTTGTTCAATGCCCTACCAATCAAACTACTTAAAAATAATTTTATAGAGCTAGAAAAAAATAATAGCAAAATTCATCTGGAAGAACAAAATGTCAAGAATATCAAGGGAATTAATGGAAAAAAATAAAAGGATGTGACTTAGCAGTACCAAACTTGAAACTATATTATAAAGCAGCAGTCATCAAAACAATTTGGTACTGGCTAAGAAATAACATTGTGAGTCAATGGAATAGAATAGATACACAAGGCACAATAATCAATACCTATGGTAATCTAGTGTTTGTTAAAACCCCAAACTCCAGCTTCTGGGATAAGAACTTAATATTATACAAATATTGCTGGGAAAAATAGAAAATAATGTGTCAGAAACTCATCAGTGACCTATATCTCACATCCCACAACAAAATAAGGTCAAAATAGGTGTATGATTTGGGCATAAAGGATGATATATAAAAGATGACACCATAAGGAAAATAAAAAACAAGGGATAATTTTACCTATCAGATCTTTGTAGAAGGGAGGAATTTATGATGAAATAATAATTAAAGAACATTATGAAAGACATGATGGACAATTTTGATTTCCGTAAGTTTAAAAGGTTTTGCACAAACAAAACCAACACAGATGAGATTAAAAGGAAAGTATAAAGCTGGGAAAAATTTTACAGCCAGTGTTTCAGATCAAGATCTTATTTTTAAAATATATGAAAAACTGTTTCAAATTTATAAGAATATGTCATTCTCTAATTAATAAATAGTCAAAGGATATGAACAGATAGTTTTCAGATGATGAAATTAAAGTCATCTCTAGTCACATGAAAAAATGCTCTGTTACTATTAATTAGAGAAATGCAAGTTAAAATAACTCTGACACCTGATACTTTTCAGATTGACTGAGATGACAGGAAATATAATAATAAGTGTTGGAGAGTATGTGGGAAAACTATTACACAAATGGTTGGTGGAGTTGTGAAATAATCCAACCATTCTGGAGAGCAATTTGGAACTATGCCCAAGGGGATATAAAACTGTCCATATTCTTTGGCCCAGCAGTGCCACTAATGGGTCTGTATCCCAAGGAAATCATAAAGGAAAAAAAAGGACTCACATGTGTAAAAATGTTTGTAGCAGCTCTTTTTGTGGTAGCAAAGAATTGGAATATGAGTAGATAGCCATAATTTGGGGAATGGCTGTATAAATTGTGAAATGTGATAGTAATGTAATATTATTTTTAAAGGTGATATATAAAATGATTTTAAAAGGCCTAGAAAGATTTACATGACCTGATGCTGAGCAAAACAAGCATAAACAATACATTGTACACAGTAACAGCAATATTATGTTATGATCAACTATGAAAGACTTGATTCTTCTCAGTGGGTCAGTTCCAAATCAATCCCAATAAACTTTGAATAGCAAATCCCATCTGCATTCAGAAAGAGAACTATGGAGATTGCATGTAAATCAACATATACTATGTATATTTACATGCAATTTAAGGAAAACCTGTGGTTTTCCCCTTTTGTTCTGATTTTTTTTCCTCCAACATGATTCATGATGAAATTTATATTTAAAAAGCTAACATACATGTTTAAATAGAAAAAATTGAAACAATAAAAATAAATTATTTCCCCATTTAGGAACATAATTAGTCAATCCTTTTCAAGTTGGAAGAATAAGCCCAGTCATCTTGACTGTCTCCATAATGTCTTGATTTTGTAACTAGTTAAGGAGATTTAATTAATCCTTTGATTAATGTTTTCTGTGTGATTGTTCTAATTAAGGTGAATTTCTAAACTTATGAAAGTTCAGAGATAAAAATAAGAATTCTAGGATTTCAATACATAGAAATCTTCTATGTGCCTGGTGCCTGTAAATTACCCAAGAGAAGTTAGTTCCTTATGTTAGTTGAGAATAGCTTGAGTACTCGAAGAATAGAACAGATCAATGAGGAAGATACATTTTGATTATAGTGATTTCAATTACCTTTTAAATAATGGTGTAATGAATGCCATCTATTCTCAGTCTTTATGAAGCAGCCCTATTTTTGAGATATCCTTTTCTAGAATTCCTCCACAGTGCCTGATCTGTATCCGAGGCTAACAAGCACTTTCCTTAAAATCCTTTAGACGAGTGGAGTCCATTGCTTCCCAAAACGTCTCATTACACTTTGAGAAAATTCTGTTGCTTATTTTTTTTCTTTTCTTCAAGCCTGAATTTGATTCCTTGCAATTTCTAACCCTTGTTCCCAGTTCTGCCTTGGTGCCATCAGAGCAAGTTTAATATTTTTGTTTTGTTTTGTTTTGTTTTGTTCTCTTGGGGAGCACTCTTGTTATATTTGAAAGTTTTCATATGACCTACAAATCTTTCAAACATGAATTCCCTGGTTTCTTTGGATGATTCCATATAAGATGACTGAAGATGAGGGAATTTATAATCATAATGGTTCTCCTTTAGCTATTTAAAATTTTTTCAAAGCTCTTCCTCAAATGTGGCTGAAAAGTGAACAAAGTAGCAAAGAAGAGAAAAGGAAGAATTATAACCTCTGAAATCCTGAAGAATATTTTTCTCAATGATATTTAAGATCATCTTGACTTTCTTTATAATGTTGTTGCTTCCAATCCTGCATTCTACCTCAACCCCTAAATCTTTTTCAGGAAGTATTTTGTCTACCTATAATTCTAATATATTTTGCTTGTTTAGCTTTTGTCTTACTATTTTACATTTTCCCTATTAAATTTCACCAAATTTTATTTGACCTAATAGCATACACATTTTAAGTCTTGATTCTAATCCAATGAGTTAGTAATTCCTACCTGACTTTCTAGCATTTCTACAGGGATAAGAACAGATTCTCAAAGAACACAACTGGAGATTTCCCTTTAAGTCAACATTGAATAGTCAATCACTATGTCAAATATCTAACCTTTTAACCAGTTCTGTGTCCACCTAAGTTGGAATAAAATCTAATTTTTGATTGTTTCTATAAGACTAACATAAATGTGCTTGCCAAAATGTTTTCTTAAAATCTAGGTAACCTATGGACACACCATTTTTTAAAATATCCCAATCTAGTAAAGTGTGGTGTGGCATGGTCTTGATGAAATGCTAGCTTTTTATTTTTAGCAATATTTTCCCTAGAAATTTACTAGCAAGCTATAATAGAATTTGTAAGAGACTGAGTCAAGATTCTATGTCCAGATTCTATGTAGTTTTAAAAGTTGAGGCACATGCCCTTTTTCAAGTTTGAAATCACTTTTATACTCCATGAACTTTCAAAGTTCCTTGAAAGAGACTTAGTAAAATTTTTCAAAAGTTTTTTTTTTAATATGTTAATGCTTTGATTTTAAAATGCAGCTAGTGATTTGAACACATTATATCAGGAACAACTAGTTAATATGTTATCATCCTCTTAATTATCTTGAGTACTGTTTTCAAATTAATGATTTTTAGATTGCTCTTATCCTAAGCAGAGGTCACTCTCCTTGGAATAGGAAAAAAAAGACAAATGAGTTTCTTTGCCTTCTCTTCATCATTAGTTATCATTATACAATAAAGCTAGAGCAACTTCCCTATCTTATCATTGATCTTTTCCCTAATATAGTTTTTTGGGTGTGTGTGTGTGTGTGTGTGTGTGTGTGTGTGTGTGTTTTAATTTGACCTTTCTTATTGATTCAGTTTGTTCTGAGTTTAGGATTACTGACATTAGCCTTAAAGTAATATTCTAATCAAACCATGCCCTGCTTTGATATCTTCATAATAATATGACAAAATAATAGGTTTAAAGACTAAAAGAACCAGAAAGATTACTCAGTGCACTTTTCATTTTTACAAACAAGGAAATCTGCCCAAGAGAAGGTCTATGATTTATCTAAGGTCATGCAGGAAATAAAGTTGAGTCAAGATTCAAATCTAGATCACCTGACTTTGTTTTCTTACTCTTTACATAGTAACATGCTACTACATGAGTAAACTTGTTTACAAATCTATTTCAAAGCTAAATTGGTCAATGAATTCCCTGACTACTCATGACCATCTCTTTGGGCTATTAATTGTTCTTTTCCTTATTAGCATAATTTCTGCTTTTTCTTCACTCAAGGAAGGAAGTGCTTTCTGAAACATGTAATTTTCTATTACTATTACTCAAAATTTTGATTTAGCTATTTCTTTCCTTTCTGAGTCTTTCCTGACACCTCTTTTTTCTGAGCCTTTTTTCTCTGAATTTACTTCAATTCCTTTTATGTAAAATTGCACAAAGTTTATTTTAGGACATTCATTGTACTAAACTGAAAATTTTCTTTCCACTGCCTGGAGCATTTTGGAAGAAAGAATTGAACCTCAAAAGATCTGCTTCCCAGTAGAATACAAGTTTTTTGAGGGCAGAGACTGATTTGAACATAACATCTTAGACATAGAAGACTTTTAATATATCAGCATCATTATTATTGAATTGAGCTAATCAATACTAAATACAAGTCTAGTTAATCTTTTTGAAGTAATCCCTTCTCCCTAATAAAATGAGATTGATTTGAAAGGGGTGAAAAAAAGGATTTAAAAAAACCCTTAAAAAGTAAGATAAAATTGTGAATACTGGAATGAAAAGAGATGAAGAATCTGAAAGTCATATTTGAGCTAGATTTGTAGAAAACACACACACACATATTAATGTGGTCTTTTTCCTTGTCACCAATGAAAAAATTCAGGGAAGAAAGAAATTAGAATATCAGTTGAAAAGATAGGCAAAATAGACCACACTGAGCTACAAGGGCAAAAAAAATCTCCATTGAAATATTTACATCATTGTTACAACTCTACCTGAGACTGTTTA
Organism: Myrmecobius fasciatus; assembly: GCA_023553655.1. NCBI lineage: Eukaryota > Metazoa > Chordata > Mammalia > Dasyuromorphia > Myrmecobiidae > Myrmecobius > Myrmecobius fasciatus. The sequence goes on from JAJPUD010033821.1 coordinate 6,151, forward strand.
TACATTCAGTCTAGTGACTGATTTCTTGATCACTGAGCCAGAAGAGTTTAGCAGTTTAACAAAATGAAGCCTATCAAGTCTGCAAGACTAGATGGGATTTTCTCTAAGAATTCATGAAGAAGAAAAAAAGACCAGGTGATTATGGCAAATGTCATAGGTAGCTTGTCAAGATGCATTGAAGTTGAAGAAAATTGAAACTTGCAAATAGAGTGGAGATATTAAAAGCAGGGATTGGAGTTACTTTGACACTTAAGTGGTTTGGACTTTCTAAGGAAAAAGAAAATTTTAGCGAGAAAATATTAAAGTCAAAAGATTTGCTATTAGGAACATTTTTTGCCCTAAAAAGAAAATGTAGAGATTGCTATGACAGCAAGTGACATTTCTGTCAATGTTCTTTTGAGAAAAACAGATGTGGAATTTCTGTCCTTGATCAAAATCTCTGCTCTCAGTGATGGCTTCCTTGGGAATATAGATTGTGCTAAAGCTTTGTCTGGCCTTGACTTTGAATAGTAAGTTTTCTTGAAAGATATTATTGATATGTTCAAAAGGAGTTCATTTATATGTACTTTTAAAATTTAAAGTGTTTGGCCTATTTTAAAATGTATGAGGGATTGAAATGTTCTTGAAATTAATTTTTTCCTTTTTATTTTATTTTTCTTTTATTTAAAAACCCTTAAAGACAAATCCCTTGAAACCAAGAAATGTTTGGGATGCTTCTTCTATCTGTATCTCTGGAAGGCATGAACCTATGGTCACTTTTATCAATGTGATAGTATTAGTGAAAGTCAGGAGTAAATAAAAGTTTAAATTCATTTCAATTTCATGACATTTGATTGAAGCATTTAATTGTGGCAAATAGTTTCCTATTTTCCAATCAATGTACTTTTTTCTTCTATTCACTTTAGTGCTTCTGTGTTTAATCTTACTAAACATCTACTGAGGGTCATTATGAGGATGAAATGAGATTTATATAAAGTTCTTTGAAACATTAAAGCATTAAATAAATGCTAGCCATAATAATGTTGAAAACAAAGATAATGATGATCAATCCTTTGGGTAGATTTAAGTCTCTTTTGTTGTATTCACATTCTTCCTTAATTTTATTGCAATTGAGTCCTTAAAATCTTTCCATTGTTATTCCCCAATGTAGTTTTATTCCAGGGAGCTGGACCTGCATGGAAACTAGGCTGGAATTCTAGAAGGAAGGCATATATCAGGACAGTGTCAATTCTCCTTTAAAGATTCTCCTATTCCCTTTTATTAAAGATTCCTTTCTCAATTGGTTTTAGGAAGATTGTGCAAACTAAACTTCTTCTTTGCACATTGACAAGACAGAAATGAAACTAAAAATATCTCAGGTCTAATATTAGGGTCATTAACCAACTCATTGCATAAATTTGAACAAGAACGATTAAATGCCCTGACCCCGTTTCCTTATTTATCAAATGAATGTATTGGATTAAAAGAGTTTCAAAGGCTGTATGAGTTCTATGATTTAAGTAATCCCTTCAAAAATAATTTATTCAATAATGATGTTTTTTTTTGTTTTAAGATCATTCTTTGGTTAGATATAAACTTTTTTTCATAAAGCTTCAAGATAAAGATGAAAAATATTAGTCTCTAATAAATGATATTGCCCAATGAAGCATCTGTGAAACTTTACTATAAATTATTCTTCCTGGTTATATCTGTAAGTGATTTTCCAAAGGAAGAAATAATCTCACTCAATTTCTCCCACAAAAAAGAGCTTGTTTCTACAGTTCTATTAAAGTTATCAGAGCTTTTTTTGGGAATATTTCCAACTCTAGTCATCATCTAACTTGGTATTATTTCTTTCAGAGGATCTTTCTAAAACTACAAGAAGCTTGCTATATATTTAAAATGTAATGTTAAGGCCTAGGCTTTGAAAAGTTGAAATCACAATTGAATGAATGTGAAAAGTAAATATATGGGGGATGGAGCCACGATGAAGGAATAAACCCTGGAAGCTGCTCGAGCTCTCCCAGTTTTCCTTGAAAACTACATGAAACCAAGCTGTTGAAGAGAATCTGATGTAATGAAACCACTCTCCAGCTCAAGATATATCAGAAAAAAAATTGAGAAAGGTCAATTATACTCGGATGAAAGGGGTATTCAGCTCAACTCAGACAGAATCTGGGGAAGCCAGTGAAAGAGTCTTAATCAGATCAGATCAGCACCTGAGATCTTTGGTGCAGGTTGCATAGTGCAGCAAAACAGTATGGCAGTCCTCAATTCCAGCTCAAAAGGAAAATTGTGGATAACCAGGCTGACTCATAGAAAAAACAAACAAAAGCTACCCCCTGAAAATACAAGGGAACTCCAGTGTAACAGAGCTTTTTTTTGGGGGGGAGGTTATTAAAGCTTTTTATTTTCAAAACATATGCACAGATAATTTTTCAACATTGACCCTTGCATAGTTTTGTGTTCCAAATTTCCCCCTCCTTCCCCACAATTGCCCTAGATGGCAAGAAATCCAATATGTGTCATACATTCTAAAATATATGTTAAATTCAATATATGTAAACATTTCTACAATTAACTTGCTGAGCAAGAAAAATCAGATCAAAAAGGAAAGAAAATAAATAAGAAAACAAAATGCAAGCAAACAACAACAAAAAGAGTGAGAATGTTATGTTGTGTTCCCATCGTCCTCTCTCTAGGTACAGATGGCTCTCTTCATCACAAGATCAGTCATCTCGTTGGAAAGAGTCACATTCATCAGAATTAATCATCATGTAATATTGCTATTGCCATGTACAAAGATCTCCTGATTCTTCTCATTACACTTAGCATTAGTTCATGTAAGGCTCTCCAGGACTCTCTAAAATCATCCTGCTGATCATTTCTTATAGAACAATAATATGCCATAACATTCCTATGCCATAACTTATTCAGCCATTTTCCATCTTATGGGCATCCACTCAGTTTCCACTTTCTTGCCAATATGAAAAGATCTACCACAAACATTTTTGCACATGTAGGTCTGTTTCTCCCCTTTAAGGTCTCTTTGGGAGATAAGCCCAGTAGAAAAACCACTAGATCAAAGAGTATGTACAGTTTGATAACTCTTTGGGCATGGTTCCAAATTGCTCTACAGAATGGCTGGATCCATTCACAATTCCACCAACAATGTATTAGTGTGCCAGTTTTCCCCCATCCCCTCCAACATTCATCATTATTTTTTTCTTGTTATCTTAGGCAATCTCAGAGGTATGTAGTGGTATCTCAGAGTTGTTTTAATTTGCATTTCTCTAACCAATAATAATTTATATGACTATAGATGGCTTTAAGTTTTTCATCTGAAAATTGTTTATTCATATCTTTGACTACTTATCAATTGGAGAATGGCATGAATTATTATAAATTTGAGTCAATTCTCTATATATTTTAGAAATGAGGCCTTTATCAGAACCATTAAATGTAAAAATGTTTTCCCAATTTGTGGCTTTCTTTCTAATCTTGTCTGCATTAGTTTTGTTTATACAAAATTTTTTTTAACTTAATATAATCAAGATTATCTATTTGGCGTTCAATTATTAGTTCCAGTTCTTTGGCCAAAAATTCCTTCTTTCTCCACAGATCTGAGAGATACAATATCCTATGTTCTTCTAATTTGCTTATAATATCACTCTATGTCTAAATCATGAAACCATTTCAACATTATCTTGGTATATGGTGTTAGGTATGGATCAGTGATTAGTTTCTGCCATAATAGTTTCTAATTTTCTCAGTATGTTTTCACAAATACAGAGTTCTAATCCTAAAAGCTGTGGTCTTTGGGTTTGTCAAACACTAGATTGCTATGGTTATTGGCTATTTTGTCCTGTGAACCTAATCTATTCCACTGCTTGAGTATTCTCTTTCTTTGCCACTACCAAATGGTTTTGATGACTGCTACTTTACAATATAGTTTCAGGTCTGGCATAGCTAGGCCACATCAATTGGAATTTTTTTCATGAATCCCCTTTAAATTTTTGACCTTTTGTTCTCCCAGATGAACTTTACTATTATTTTTTTCTAGATATATAAAATAATTTCTTTTTTTATAAAGCTTTTTATTTACAAAACATATGAGTGATTTTTCTACATTGACCTTTGCAAAAACTTTTTTTCCCAAGCTTTTCCCTTCCTTCCCCCCACCCCTCACCCCTAGATGACAGGTAATCTAATACATGCTAAATAGGATAAATTATATGACAAATACAATACATGTATACTTATCTATACAGTTATCTTACTGCACAAGAAACATCTGATCTAGAAAGAGAAGAAGAAAAAACAACCTAAGAAGGAAAACAAAATGCATGGAAATATTCACAGAAAGCATTAAAATGCTGTGTTGTGGTTCACACTCAGTTCCCACAGGCCTCTCTCTGGATGTATATGAATATCTTCACCACTGAACAATAGGAATTGGTTTGAATCACATCATTGTTGAAGAGTACCATGTCCATCAAAATTGATCATCGTATACTCTTGTTGCTGTGTATAATGTTCTCCAGGTTCTGCTGATTTCACTCAATATCAGTTCATGCAAGTCTCTCCAGGCCTCTCTGAAATCCTCCTGTTGGTCGTTTCTTACAGAACAATAATATTCCATAACATTCATATACCATAATTTATTCAGCCATTCTCCAATTGATGGGCATCTTTTCAATTTCCAGTTTCTTGCCTCTACAAAAAGGGCTGCCGCAAACATTTTTGCACATGTGGGTCCCTTTCCTGCCTTTAAAATCTCTTTGGGATATAGCCCCAGTAGAAACACTGCTGGGTCAAATGGTATACACATTTTGATAACTTTTTGAGCATAGTTCCAAATTGCTCTCCAGAATGGTTGGATCCGTTCACAGTTCCACCAACAATGTTAGTATCCCAGTTTTCCCACATCCCCTCCAACAGTTGTCATTATCATTCCCTGTCATTTTAGCCAATCTGACAGGTGTGTAGTGGTATCTCAGAGTTGTCTTAATTTGCATTT
>JAJPUD010033822.1:0-11149 GCA_023553655.1 Myrmecobius fasciatus
TGTCTGCATTTGTTTTGTTTGTACAGAAACTTTTAACTTAAAATAATCAAAATTATCCATCTGGTGTTCAATTAGGAGTTCCAGGTCTTCTTTGGACATAAATTTATTCCATCTCCACAGGTCTGAGAGATAAATTATATTACGTTCCTCTAACTTGCTTACAAAGTCCCTCTTTATATCTAGATCATGAACCCATTTAGATCTTATCTTGGTATGTGGTGTTAGGTATGGGTCAAGCCCTAATTTCTTCCATACTAGTTTCCAATTTTCCCAGCAGTTTTTGCCAAATAGTGAGTATTTATCCCAAAAGCTGGGGTCTTTGGGTTTATCGAATACTAGATTGTTAAGGTTATTGCCTAGATTGTCCTGATATCCTATCCTGTGCCACTGATCGACTGCTCTATTTCTTAGCCAGTACCAAACGGTTTTGATGACCCCTGCTTTACAATATAGTTTTAGATCTGGTACAGCAAGGCCACCTTCATCTGCCTTTTTTTTCATTAATCCCCTTGAAATCCTTGACCTTTTGTTCTTCCAAATGAACTTTGCTACTATTTTTTCTAGATCTGTAAAATAATTTCTTGGGAGTTTGATTGGTATGGCACTAAATAAGTAGATTAGTTTGGGTAGTATTGTCATTTTTATTATGTTCGCTCTGCCTACCCATAAGCACTTAATATTTTTCCAATTGATTAGGTCTGATTTTATTTGTGTGGAAAGTGTTTTGTAATTTAGTTCGTATAGTTTCTGACTTTTCCTTGGCAGATAGATTCCCAAATATTTTATCCTATCATCTGCTATTTGGAATGGAATTTCTTTTTGTATCTCCTGCTGCTGAACTTTGTTGGTAATATATAAGAATGCTGATGATTTATGTGTGATAATTGGGTTTCTTCATTACCTACTCTGATTCCTTTTATCTCTTTTTCTTCTCTTATTGCTAAAGCTAACATTTCTAATACAATATTAAATAGTAATGGTGACAGTGGGCAGCCTTGTTTCACTCCTGATCTTTTGGGGAATGGTTTTAGTTTGTCTCCATTACATATGACGCTTGCTGATGATTTTAAATAGATGCTGCTGATCATTTTAAGGAAAAGCCCATTTATTCCTCTACTCTCTAGTGTTTTTAATAGGAAAGGGTGTTGGATTTTGTCAAAGGCTTTTTCTGCATCTATTGAGCTAATCATATGGTTTTTGTTAATTTGGTTATTAATATAATTAATTATGCTGATAGTTTTCCTAATATTGAACCAGCCCTGCATCCCTGGTATAAATCCTACTTGGTCATAGTGTACTATCCTGGGGATGACTTTCTGTAATCTCATTGCTAATATCTTATTTAAAATTTTTGCATCAGTGTTCATTAGGGAAATTGGTCTATAGTTTTCTTTCTCAGTTTTTGCCCTACCTGGTTTAGCTATCAGCACCATATCGGTCTCATAGAAGGATTCTGGCAGTATACCTTCTGTCCCTATTTTCTCAAATAGTTTGTGTAGTATTGGAATCAATTGTTCTTTGAATGTTTGGTAGAATTCACATGTAAATCCATCTGGCCCTGGAGATTTTTTCTTAGGGAGTTGGTTAATGGCTTGTTCTATTTCTTTTTCTGATATGGGGCTATTTAAATAATTTATATCCTCTTCTGTTAACCTGGGAAATCTATATTTTTGTAGATATTCCTCCATTTCATTTAGATTATCAAACTTACTGGCATAAAGTTGGGCAAAGTAACTCCTAATTATTGCTCTAATTTCCTCTTCATTGGAGGAAAAGTTTTCCCTTATCATTCTTGAGACTAACAATTTGATTTTCCTCTCTCCTTTTTCTTATCAAATTAACTAAAGGCTTATCTATTTTGTTGGTTTTTTCATAGAACCAACTCTTAGTTTTATTTATTAACTCAATAGTTTTCTTGTTTTCGATTTTATTAATTTCTCCTTTTACTTTTAGAATTTCCAATTTGGTATTTAATTGAGGGTTTTTAATTTGTTCTTTTTCTAGTTTTTTTAATAATAAGCCCAATTCATTGATCTTTTTTTTCTCTATTTTATGCAAGTAAGCATCTAGAGATATAAAATTACCCCTTATAACAGCTTTGGCCGTATCCCACAAATTTTGGTATGTTGTCTCCTTATTGTCATTCTGCTGGATGAAATTATTGATTGTGTCTATGATTTGCTCTTTCACCCATTCATTCTTCAGGATTAGATTATTTAATTTCCAATTACCTTTTGGTTTATTTTCTCCTAGACTTATATTGCATGTGATTTTTATTGCATCATGATCTGAAAAGGATGCATTTACTATTTCTGCCTTTCTGCATTTGATTTTAAGGTTTTTATGCCCTAATATATGGTCGATTTTTGTATATGTTCCATGGACTGCTGAGAAAAAAGTAAACTCTCTACTGTCTCCATTCAACTTTCTCCATAGATCTATCATACCTAACTTTTCTAACAATTGGTTTATCTCCCTAGTTTCTTTCTTGTTTATTTTGTAGTTTGATTTATCTAATTCTGAGAGAGCAAGGTTGAGATCCCCCACTAGTATCGTTTGGCTGTCTATTTCTTCTTGCATCTCTCTTAATTTCTCCCCTAGGAATTTGTGTGCTATTGCACTTGGTGCATATATATTTAGTATAGATATTGGTACATTATCTATGGTACCCTTTAATAAAATATAGTTTCCTTCCTTATCTCTTTTGATTAGATCTATCTTGGCTTTTACTTGATCTGAGATAAGGATTGCTACCCCTGCTTTTTTTTTGTTCACCTGAAGCATAATATTTTCTGATGCAGGAAAGTTATGAAAAGACAACTAACCGTTTGATAAAAAAAAACATATTGCAAAAATATTAAGAAAAATATTAGTCAAATAGTAAAAGAGACACAAAGCCTCACTGAAGAAAAGGACTCATTTAAAGCCAGAATTGGGAAGATGGGAGCAGGACACAGAGTCAAGATGGCAGAGAACAGGAAAGGACTCATATAAGCTATCCCAAATAACTTTAAATAATGTCTTAAAATAAAGTCTGAAGCATCAGAAGCCCTAAATGACCAGGTGAAACAATTTTCCCACCCAAGACCACTTACATGGTCAGCAGGAAAGGTCTGTTGCAGTTAGGTGAGAGTGGAATCCAAGCTGTACCAGTGTAGGTCTGACCTAACAAGACAACAACAGGCCTGGGAGATGACTGAATCAGTAGCAGCAGAGCTTATTTCTAGAATTCTCAGCCCACAGATGGTAAAGGAGACAACTGTTTGGAAAACTATTGTGGGGTCCCTTTTCTGATACTGGATGCAGGACTGTGCTACACTACCTATTTTCAAATCTTGGTCACAGTTCTGGAGTGAAATGGAGCACTAGCCCAACAGAGTCTGCATCCACAGGGAAATAGGAACCCTGGTAACAGTTCCAGGGCAGAAAAGAGTGCTTGTGATTGCTAACAGATTAGATCACAAGCCATGAGAGTTGTAAACATACCTCTCAAATCAAGCCACCTTGGAAGAATAAAATTTTAAAGTTAAAGAACGAGTTATGAAAATAGCTGCACAAAAAACCCTGAAACTTGGGAAGTGTCTCTGTATCTGTGAGGCAGAGCCCACTTTTAATAAAAAGCTAAAAGTGAAGAAATAGATTGAAAAATGAGCAAAAAAACAAAAAGTCCTGATCACAGAAAGTTACTGTAGTGACAGGAAAAAATTAAAACATAAACTCAGAAGAAGTCAGTAAAGTAAGAACTGCTACATCCCTAATCATGAAATCTCCAAAAAATTAAATAGGCAAATAGAAAAGGAGATACAAAAGCTAATTGAAGAAAATAATTCTTTTAAAATTAGAACTGGATAAGTGGAAGTTAGTAGCTGCACAATACTTCAAGGAACAATATCAAAAGAATGAAAAATAAAAGAAAATATGAAATTTCTTATTGGAAAAATAATTGACTTTGAAAATAGATCCAGAAGAGATTATTTAAAAATTATTGGACTACTGGAAAGCCATGATCAAGAGCTAGAAATTATCTTCTCTGTAATTATCAAGGAAAACTGCCCTGATATTTTAGAACCAGTAGATAAAATAAAAATTGAAAAAAATCCACCCATTACCTTCTGAAAGAGATCCCCAAATTAAAACTTTCAGGAAAAATATAGCTAAATTCCAATGCTTCCAGGTCAAAGAAAAAATATTGCAAGCAGTCAAAAAGACACAATTCAAATATCATGGAGCCACAGTGAGAATAATACAAGATTTAGCAGCTTCTTCACTAAAGTATTGGAGGACTTGGAATATATTTCTAGAAGGAAAGGAGCTAAGATTATAACCAAAAATCACCTATCCAACAAAGCTAAGTATAATCCTTCAGGAGAAAAAAATATAAACATTCTATAAAATAGATGATTTTTTAAGCATTCCTTATGAACTGAATAGGGGAAATTATCTCACATCTAAGAGTTATGAAAGAGTCTTTACAGTGGAAAAGAAGATGGGGGAACATGGAGAGGGGGAACACTCAACCCTTACTCTCATTGGAATTGGCATGAAGAAGGAAAAACATACACACTAATTTGAATATAGGAATCTATCTCATCCTAAAGAAAAGTAAGAGGGCAACTGGATAAGAGAAGTAGTAGCCAGAAACAAAACGCTTCCAGGGATGGACAGAATAAAAATTAGAATAGAGAGAAATGCATGCTAATCATAACTTCGAAAAAAATTCACAATTTTTCTCTGATAAAGACTTCAAATATAAGGAGAACTGATTCAAATATATTTTTTTTAAAAAAAGAACCCCTATTCAATTGATAAGTGGTCAAAGAATTCATATTCTTTGAAATAGGAAGTTTCAGATAAAGTAATCAAAACTGTCTATAGTCATAAAAATGCTCTAAATAACTATTGATTAGAGAAATGCAAATCAAAACAACTCTGAGGTAACATCCCATACCTATAATCTTGGCTAATATGACAGAAAAGGAAAATGACAAATGTTTGGAGGGATGTTATAGTTGTTAACTGATTGAACCATTGTGGAGAGCAATTTGAAATTATGCTCAAAGAGCTATGTATATTTTTTGACTCAGCAATAAATGAAACTATTAGGTCTGTATCCTCAAAAATAAAAAAAAGAAAAATAAAATGTTAAATAATATTTATAAGCAGAGTATACTGTGAAATATCAAGTTGGATGAATCAAGTAAGATTAAGGTTATGGGAAGAAATAACAATCTCAGATATGCAGACAATAGCAATCTGATGGCAGAAAGTGAAAAGGAATTAAGAAGGCTCTTGATGAGTGTAAAAGAGGAGAGTGCAAAATCTGACTTAAGGTTAACTTAAAAAAAAAAAAACTAAGATCTTGTCAAATGGTCACATCACTTCCTCACAAATAGAGAAAATGGGAACAATGTCAGATTTTAGAATTTGGGGCTCAAAAATCATTCAGCAAATGGCAACTGTAGTCATGAATTTAAAGGACACTTGCTCCTTGGAAGGAAAGCTATAGCAAATCTGGGTAGCATACTAAAAACCAGAGACAACACTTTGCCAACAAAGGTCTATATAATCAAAGTTATACTTTTTTCTAGTAGCAATGTATAGTTGTGATAATTGGACTAAAAAGAAAGCTGGGCATTGCAAAATCTGTGCTTTTGAACTTTTTGGTATTGGAAAAAAAAAATTGAGAGTTCCTTGAACACAAGGAGGTCAAATCAATCAATACTTAAAAAAATTAATTCAGACTATTTCACATCAGGATCAAGTACTCACACTTAAAGTTTAACCATTTTGGCAGCATAGTGAGAAGATGGGGAAGGAAAAGACTGATTTTGGAAAAAATTGAATGCCAAAAAAAGGGACAGCAGAGGATATATGTATAAGTATCTTGGAAACAATGAGCATGAACTTGGACAGACTTTGAGAATGGAATATAGAATGGTTTGTTATGCAATAATCCATCAAGTCAAGAAGAGTCACATGTGCCTGAACAACTGAATAACAATGAGGTACAATCTCATATTTATCAAATTGGCTAACATGACAGAAAAGGAAATTGATAAATGATAAAGGAGATGTGGAAAAATAGGAACCCTAATGCATTGTTGATAGAATTGTGAACTGGTACAACCATTCTGGAGAACAAATAAGAATTATGCTCAAAAGGTGATAAAATTGTAAATACACTTTGATCCACAAATAAGCTCTAAGTCTGTGTCCCAAAGAGATAAAAGAAAAGGGGAAGGATACATATATACAAATGTATGTGTATGGTATAATATATGTTTGTGTGTGTAAAAGTTCTTTTTGTGATGACAAGGAATTGGAAATTGAGAAGATGCTTATCAATTGGGCAATGACTGAACACATTGTAGCGTATGATTGTGATGGAAAACTATTTGTGCTAAAAGAAAAAATGAGCAGGATAGTTTCAGAAAAACTTGGGAAAACATATAAACTGATGCAAAATGAAATGAGAAGAACCAGGACAATATTGTACTTAGTAACAGCAATATAGTACAATGATCAGCTGTGAAAGACCTACCTATTCTCAACAATACAATATTATGAGGCAATTCCAAACAACCCATAATGGAAAATGCCAGAGAGAGAGGGAAAGTAATCTGGGGCTAAAGTCAGGAAGGCCTGCTTCAGATATTTACTAGTTAGTTGCCTTAGAGTTAGCAATACAATTCAAGTACTGCCCTTTACTATATACTGGAGATGTGACTCTACATGAGGTCTTAACCTCTCAGTGCCCCAGACAATTCTCTAAAATAGAATTTTCTGAGAAAAGTGTCAACATGCATTAGTGGAAAGTCTCCCCATCTTGGAATAACAATATCATCATAGGTCCAATTTTTTCCCCTTGATGCTATATAATGTATTAAAGGATGTTGAAATGACTGTTTTGAGAAAACTTAGAAGCAAGCAAGATTTGTATGAAGCTCCAGAATGTCACTTTAGCATTATTATCATAACTTTAAAACACTAATAGATCTACAAAACACACAGAAAAATATAAATCTGGCAGTTTTTCCATTAGTTTGATAAATACTTCACAAGCAAAAACCTGTGATTTTAGAAATGTGGACACCCTCAACTCAGGCCAATCATAAATCCTCCATCATTTAGAAAATAGACTTTGAGAATTACTGCATATAAAAAAATCATGCCATATCAGCCAACTTGGTGATGAGCCTCTCCAATCCCACAAAGGCTAGATCTCTGCTGACAGACATATAATCCATCACAAGCCAACACTCAAAATCTTTCCAGCTTGGTAAAATCTGCCAGAATGAACATTGCTGATAAAGCCTTCAGGAACTTAAGGTCTCCTTCTTGCCAGGATGAGGCTTCAGATGAGGTTTTAGAGTTTTGATGAATATAGAATTTAATAGAAATAGACAACAAAATAATATCATTCCCCATGGAGTTTTATGAAGTGAGTTAATTCATTTTAGTTGCCAGCACTGATTTAATTAACTAAATAATTATGCAACCTGCCCTTCTCTTTGATCTAAGAAAGAAATAGCCTCCCATTTGATGGATTTGGGATAGCAGACCATAGCTATCAACTGCAGGAAACTTTCTCAGGTTTCAAAAACAATGATTCTGAAATGCAAGCTTGTTTCCCCAAGACAAAGCCCCACAAACATACATTTTTTTAAAATATACCATTGTTGGAATCCCTATTGAGATATCCATTATGGAAAATCCAGCCCAAAAATAACTCACCTCAGCCTTCTATTTATTCATAAAACTTGGATTTGAATTCACAGTATCCTGAGAGTTTCTTTGTTGGGAAAAACTGTATTGTTCTTTTTGAAAATTATAACCATGGAAAAATTGTAACTTCCATTTCTAAAACAAGAAAGATATAAACAGGAAAGGGCAAGGGTTTCCCCATTGCCTAGAATCTTTGCATTTGTATTCCTTCCATGTTTTATTTCAAAAGCCATTTCCTAGAACTGGGGGTGGGGGCGTGAAATCTCAATTTCACGGAGTGATTTTAATCATACTTACTTTTTCAAGATTTATGACCAATATATAATATTCACATTGGGTCACATATTTTATAGTGGCTCTAAGATTTACAAAATACTTTACATAGATTATTTCTTTTGAATCTCATCACAATCCTTTGAGAAAGACTTTTTTTCTTTTTTTAATTTTATTTTTATTTTATTTGCATAACATATGTGTGGGTAATTCTTCAACAATAACCCTTACATAGCTTTCTGTTACAAATTTTTCCCCACAACTCCCCACCCCTCCCCTAGATGGCAGGATATCCACTACATGTTAATTATGTTAAAATATTGACAAATCGAATATATGTATACATATTTCCAAACTTATCATTGTTGTGCAAGAAAAATCTTATCTACACAAAAAAATATATCAGATAAAGGAAACACAATGTAAGCAAACATCAATCAAGGAGTATGAGAATGTTATGTTGTGGTCCACATTTCACATCCCTCTCTCTGGGTGTATATGGCTTTCTTCAGTGAACAATTGGAGGTGGTTTGAAACACTTCATTGTTGAAGAGAGCCATGTCCATCAGAATTGATCGTCATATAGTACTGTTGTTGCTGTGTATAATGATCTCCTGGTTCTGCTCATTTCACTCAGCATCAGTTCATGTAAGTCTCTCCAAGCCTCTCTGAAATCATCTTGCTGGTCATTTCTTACAGAACAATAATATTCCATAATATTCATATACCATAATTTATTCAGCCATTCTCCAAATGAAGGGCATCTGTTCAATTTCCAGTTTCTAGCCACTACAAAAAGGGCTGCCACAACCATTCTTGCACATGTAGGGCCCTTTCCTTCCTTTATGATTTCTTTGGGATATAAGCTCAATAGAAATGCTGCTGGGTCGAAGGGTATGCACAGTTTGATAACTTTTTGAGCGTAGCTCCAAATTGTTCTCCAGAATGGCTGTATGCGTTCACAGCTCCACCAACAATGCATCAGTGTCCCAGCCCTCCCACATCCCATCCAACATTCATCATTAACTTTTCCTGTCATTTTAGCAAATCTGACAGGTGTGAAGTGGTACCTCAGGGTTGTCTTGATTTGCATTTCTCTGATCAATAGTGATTTGGAGCACCTTTTCATATGACTACAAATAGTTTTAATTTCATCCTCTGAAAATTGTCTCTTCATATCCTTTGACCATTTATTGATTGGAGAATGGCTTGAATTTTTATAAATATGAGACAATTCTCTATATATTTTAAAGATGAGACCTTTATCAGAACCCTTAAATGTAAAGATGATTTCCCAATTTATGGCTTCCCTCCTAATCTTGTCTGCATTGATTTTGTTTGTATAAAAACTTTTTAACTTAATATAGTCAAAGTTATCTATCTGGTTTTCAATTAAGAGTTCCAGTTCTTCTATGGACATAAATTTATTCCATCTCCATAGGTCTGAGAGGTAAACTATATTACATTCCTCTAATTTACTTATAGTAGCACTCTTTATATCCAGATCATGAACCCATTTAGATCTTATCTTGGTATGTGGTGTTAGATGTGGGTCAAGCCCTAATTTCTTCCACACTAGTTTCCAGTTTTCCCAGCAGTTTTTGTCAAATAGTGAATACTTATCCCAAAAGCTGGGGTCTTTGGGTTTATCAAAGACTAAATTGCTATAGTTATTGCCTAGTTTGTCTTGTGATTCTATCCTATTCCACTGATCGACTACTCTATTTCTTAGCCACTACCAAATGGTTTTGATGACCGCTGCTTTGTAATATAGTTTTAGATCTGGTACAACAAGTCCACCATCGTCAGCCTTTTTTTTTCATTAATCCCCTTGAAATTCTTGACCTTTTGTTTTTCCAAATGAACTTTGCTACTATTTTTTCTAGATCTGTAAGATAATTTCTTGGGAGTTTGATTGGTATGGCACTAAATAAGTAAATTAGTTTGGGTAATATTGTCATTTTTATTATATTCGCTCTGCCTACCCATGAGCATTTTAAGTTTTTCCAATCGACTAGGTCTAATTTTATTTGTGTGGAAAGTGTTTTGTAGTTTAGTTCATATAGTTCCTGACTATCCCTTGGCAGATAAATTCCCAAATATTTTATACTATCAACAGTTATTTTGAATGGAATTTCTTTTTGTATCTCTTGCTGCTGAACTTTATTGGTAATATATAAAAATGCTGATGATTTATGTGGATTTATTTTGTATCCTGCAATTTTGCTAAAGTTGTGAATTGTTTCTAGTAGTTTTCTAGTTGAGTCTTTAGGGTTCTCTACGTATATCATCATGTCATCTGCAAAGAGTGGTAATTTGGTTTCCTCATTACCTACTCTAATTCCTTTAATCTCTTTTTCTTCTCTTACTGCCAAAGCTAACATTTCTAAGACAATATTAATAATAATGGTGCCAGTGGGCAGCCTTGTTTCACTCCTGATCTTATTGGGAATGGTTCTAGTTTGACTCCATTACATATGATGCTTGCTGAAGGTTTTAAGTAGATACTACTAATCATTTTAAGGAAAAGCCCATTTATTACTATACTCTCCAGTGTTTTTAATAGGAATGGGTGTTGGATTTTATCAAATGCTTTTTCTGCATCCATTGAGATAATCATATGGTTTTTATTAATTTGGTTATTAATATAATTGATTATGCTAATAGTTTTCCTAATATTGAACCAGCCCTGCATTCCTGGTATAAATCCTACTTGGTCATGATGTATTATCCTGGGGATGACTTTCTGTAATCTTGTTGCTGAAATCTTATTTAAAATTTTTGCATCAATATTCATTAGGGAAATGGGTCTATAGTTTTCTTTCTCAGTTTTCTCCCTACCTGGTTTAGCTATCAGCACCATATCTGTGTCATAGAAGGAATTTGGTAGTACACCTTTCCCTATTTTTTCAAATAGTTTATATAGTATTGGGATTAATTGTTCTTTGAATGTTTGGTAAAATTCACATGTAAATCCATCTGGCGCTGGAGATTTTTTCTTAGGGAGTTGATTAATAGCTTGTTCTATTTCTTTTTCCAAAATAGGGCTATTTAAATGATTTATTTCCTCTTCTGTTAATCTGGGCAATCTATACTTTTGTAGATATTCCTCCATTTCATTTACATTATCAAATTTATTGGCATAAAGTTG
>JAJPUD010033824.1:0-11149 GCA_023553655.1 Myrmecobius fasciatus
CTAGGTATCATCACCTACCACAGACAGAAGGGTTCTAGAATCTCCCAAAATGGCTCCACTCTTGGGGGGAGTGTATCTGAGCTCTGCTCAGTGATGTTCTAGGTATCATCACTACACCTACATAGACTGAAGGGTTCTAGAATCTCCTAAACTGGTCTTGGGGTGCACCTGAGCTCTGCTAAGTTTTGTTCTAGGTATCATCACTACACCTACATAGACTGAAAGGTTCTAGAATCTCCCAAAATGGCTCCACTCTTGGGGGGAGTGTATCTGAGCTCTGCTCAGTGATGTTCTAGGTATCATCACTACACCTACACCGACTGAAGGGTTCTAGAGTCTGCCAGCCGGTCTCCAGCTCTCTTCTGTCCGGGGCCCCAGCAGCAGCTCTGCAGCAGAGGCCATGTCACCGGGCAGCATTTTGCATCTGTCTGTGTCTCATCCCTCGGATCTATTTTAAAGAAGCCTCCACGCTGGCCTTATTAACATTTCCTCCTCTGAGTCCTCCTGACTCAGTTCATTTGGGGCATGGGGGGTGGTGATGGAGGGAAGGAAGGGGGGTGGGGTGGAGAGAGCTGTCTCCCAAGCCTTATGTGGTCGCATAGCAACAAGGTCAGGGCAGCCAACCACAGGGAAGGATTTCTCAGAACCTCTCCCAGCAGCCAGGTAACTGGCCTGGATTGGTAAATGTGGCTGTGTCTGCTAGCATCCCAGGCCCCCTTCCAAGCGACTGCCTCCCCGCTCCCTCCTCCCCGCTCCCTCCTCCCCGCTCCCTCCTCCCTCCCCCTCCTCCCCGGTCCCTCCTCCCCGCTCCCTCCTCCCTCCCCCTCCTGGGCTGAAGCAAACTCCGCAGTTCTGAGCAGGCTGCTCTGGTCACCTCGGAGCCTCTGTAAATCCCCTCTCGGAAGCCGGAAGCACTTTGCGGGGCGGGCTACTGCAGCCCGTGTGGACTGTGGCACTGGCTCTGCCCGGGGGGAACCCGACCCCGGCCCAAGGGAAAACCGTAACGCCCTGTGCTCTCCCAGCATGGAAGGGCCTCCTCCTGAGGGGAGTGGAACCTGCTCACTGAGACCCAGGGAGAAAGCAAGGGTGAGAACAAGCCCGAGAGTTTGGGGGCCCATTGCAGGGGCTCTGTGAATGCCAGCGATGGTGCTGGGGGTTCTGGAACCCGGCCAGGGGCATCTGCCCAGGCTCCCATAGAGGGAGGAGCGGAGGCTGGAAGCCCTCACTCCAGCTCGTTTCTTCCAGGGAGAACAGTGGCCTCCTGTCCTTGGGAGGCAAGGACACAGTCTGCAAGAGACTTTTCTGAACAAGCTAGGGCTGAACCCTGCTCGGTGTCCACAGGTGCGGCTGTGGCCCCAGCAAGCCCTCGGCCTCTCTCCCCTCCAAACTCTGCATCTGCCCAAGGGGGATCGTGAACCTCATCCTCCCTGCCAGTTCCCCTTTAAGGTACCTGTCTAGAGACGACGGGTAGCACAGCGGGTGGTGCTGGGCCAGGGGTCCAGAAGACCCAACCTCAAATCAAGCCTCAGACATTTAATAGTTGTATGACTTCAGACAAGTCAATCAGCCTGTGTCCTCAGTTTCCCCATTTCCCCGGGGATTATTGTAAAGATTAATTGAGATGATACTCGTAAAATGCCTGGCATAGAATAAATGTTTAGTCAAAGCTTGTTCTCTGCCTTCTAATATCTGTATCCCTAGTGCTCAGCCTGGCACATAGTAGGTTGTTTCCTTTCTTCTGGTATTTGTCTCTCCAGTGCTTAATAAGGTATCTGCACACAGGAGGGGATTAATAAATGCTTGGTCCCTTCTGTCTTATATTTATATTCCCAGTGCTCAGTATGGTGTCTGGCACATAGTGGGTTGTTTCCTTCCTTCTGGTATTTGTATCTCTAGTGCTTAATACAGTGTCTGTACACAGTAGGGGATAAATAAATGTTTGTTCCTTTCTGTCTTATATTTGTATTCCCAGTGCTCAGTATGGTGTCTGGCACATAGTGGGCTGTTTCCTTCCTTCTCATTCAGTGTTTAACATAGTGTCTAGTACACTGTAAGTAATAAAGGCTTTATCATTCATCATTTATATTCATTCATCAAACGAGATAACATATGTAAAGCACTTTGTAAATATCATAGTGAGACATATCTATAAAGTGCTAGCACAGTGCTTGGTACACAGCTGGCTCTTAATAAATGTTTGTTCCTACCCTCCCTTCCCTGTTATATTCATACCTTTCTCTTCTAAGAAACACATTTCCTTTCACACTCTCTTTGTCCCCAAATCAGGAAGCTTCCTTTTCCAGAACTAAGACCTTGGAGCCTTCCTTTCCCTCCCCAACATCGTTAAAGGGGAAACTTATTTCCATTTAACAGATAAGAAAACTGAGATTATAAGCCAGTGATGTGATTTGATCAGGGTCCCATGGTAAGTGAGGAAGCAGAGGCTGATCATAGTCCCCTCAGGAGCGCTCTCTCCCTGTCAAAGTGAAGAGATGTCCTCGTGCTATCTCCAGAACAGCTGCCAGAGATCTCTGACCCATTGGGAGAAGCAGGTTCACTGGCAATTAATGGAAGTGGAATTTCTTGATTTCTAGTCCAGTATGGACACTCATCTCTAAAGTAACAAATACATAATAAGTGCCTTGAAGGGTGCAGCGGACTAAGTGATGCACTTGGAAAGGGGAAGAACCCTGTCACTGCCACTTAATAGCCATGTGACCAGCTTTGGGCTAGTCCCACAACCTGCGGAGCCTCACTTTATTTATCCATAAAATGGGGATAATAAAGACAGAAAGAGCACAGTGGGATGCAAAGGAGATAATGTTTGTAAAGCAATTTGCATGTTTTAAAGCAATAATTAAACGTCTGCAGTTGTGCTGACCTGACTGGTTATACCAGGATTCCCCAGAAGCCCACAGCAGATCCTTTTCCAGGGGGAGATGGAGCTGCCATAGAGATACTTTGCACGAGCACTTAGGCCTCATCCCACTTCCAAAGCCATTCACCACATGGGATGTCAAAGCAAGGAAGAAATGGTCCCCCGGCCTCAAGGATTGTAGCCTAAGTCTGGAGCCTTTCTGGGTAAAGACTAATGAAGCAAAACAACCTCCCTCTGATTGTGAGTGAGGGTCAGAGGGGCTCGGACCCTCCTTTCAGTCCTCAGGTTCTTGTTGAGCAAATGCTGCAGGTGTTTAATGAAGAGACACAGAGAGACAGAGAGAGAAAAAAAGAAAGAGACAGAAACAGAGTGACAAAGAGACAGAGACACAAAAAGAGAGACAGAGGCAGAAAGAGTCAAGCAAGACATACAGACCCAGAGAATAGAGACAGAGACAGATAAAAGACAAAGAAAAAGGAGATAAAAGAGACAGAAAAAAAGAGATGAAAGAGACAAAGCAGAGATAAAAGAGACAGAGAAAGAAAAGGATAGAGATACACAGAGAGACAGAGAGATAAAAGATAGAAAAAGGGATAAAAGAGTCAGAGAAAAAGATGAAAGAGACAAAGCAGAGAGATAAAAGAGACAAAGAGAGACAAAGAGATGAGAGAGAGATAAAAGAGCCAGAGATAAAAAATAGAGATACAAATGGAGGTACAGAGAGAGAGAGATAAAAGAGACACATACAGGGATAAGAGAGAAAAAATAAAAGAGAGGGGGCAGCTAGGTGGTGTAATGGATAGAGCACCAGCTCTGAATTCAAATTTGGTCTCAGACACTTAACAGGTCCTAGTTGTGTGACCCTGGGCAAGTCACTTAACCCCAATTGCCTCAGCAAAAACAAACAAACAAAAAAATAAATAAATAAAAGAGAAACAGTGAGATAAAAGAAAAGGGCGGGGAGAGGGAGAGAAACAGACAGACAGACAGAGGCGGAGAGAGAGACACAAAAGAATGGAACCACTGCAGGCAGTCTTCACCTTACAAATCCGTCTCTCACACCAAGGATAGGAAACGGGAAGACAGAAGATCAGAGATGCTGCCTCAGAGTCTCCATCTTTCCCCGGGGCAGCATCTCTGGGGAGTCATTATCAGCGCCATTTTGCAGATAGAACTTTGGTTTTGCCAATGTCAGTGATACAATGAGGATAATGGAAAGGGCGCTGGATGCAGAAACAGGACTCGGGTTCAAACCCTGCCTTCCATGCTTACATGGACAAGTCACTTACCGGCGCTCCTGCCATAACCTCTTAATTGCTCTCCCTGCTTCCAGGCTCTTCCCCCATCCCCCCCACCCACCCCCATTATTCTAGGAGTCTTTGCATACCATCACTGCCGGTGACTGAGTGAACAGTGAATACGGCACCAGGCCCAGAGTCATGAAGACCTGAGTTCAAATCCAGTCTCAGACACTTACTAGCTGTGTGACCTTGAGCAAGTCACTTAAACCTGTTTGCCTCAGTTTCCCCAACTGTAAAATGAGCTGAAGAAAGAAATGGCGAACCACTCCAGTATCTCTGCCAAGAAAACCCCAAATAGGGTCATGAAGAGTCAGGCAGGACTGAATGCCAGATGAAGTTTTCCCAAAGAGAAATTTCCTCATGTGTCTCCCCAGCTCAATCTTCAGTGACTCCCACTGCCTATGACAAAGCCCAAACTCTTTCTTTCAAAGCTCTCTCCATTGAGCAAACCGCCCTTTAGCCTAATCTCCCCTCTCACTGCCCCCCCCTGTAAATCTTCTTGAGTGAGTCAAACTCCCTAATTTCCTCCCTCTGCACCTCTGTCCATCCCATTCCCCTTGTCTGGGATGCCTTCTGCCCTTTTTCCGCCTGTCCATCCTGCCCATCCCTCGGAGGCCTAATTCAAGGCCAGGACAGTCTGAGGGCTAGCCCACAACACTCATTTTCCCCTCCCAAACTCATAGCACACACGGTCTGTGACTCATTTAGTGACTAATTGGATGCTCTCTCATGACGTCCTATAGGATCCTGAGCCGGAAGAGACCGTACAGATCATTTTGCTCAACCCTTTACTTTACAAAGGAGGAAACTGAGGTCTAGAGAAGGAAAAGGACTTAGTCCCAGATCCTTGAGAAGGTGAGAAACACAGCCAGGATTGGGACCCAGAACTTCTGACTCCATGTACACTGATCTCTTACTTTTATCTTATAATGACTTTTTTGTGCACTTGCACCATGTTCCCTTAAACCGGATGATAAATGGCCCAAGGGGAGGAAGGACTGCCTCTCATCTCAAGTTCCTTCCCATCTCCCATAATGCCTCACACAAAGCCTTGTACTTTTGGGGTGTTTGGTCAATCCTTATTAAAAGGAGACATGAGGGGCAGTTAGGTGGCTCAGTGGATAGAGCAGCAGCCCTGAAGTCAGGAGGACCTGAGTTCAAATCTGGTCTCAGACACTTAACATTCCCTAGCTGTGTGACCCTGGGCAAGTCACTTAACCCCAATTGCCTCAGCAAAAAAAGGAAAAAAAAAAAAGAGGAAACATGGCTTCTTTCAATGTCAGTGGAGCACTGAATGAATGTGGGATCATGAAGCCATTAGCCTCTCCATTAAATGCGGGCTAGAAATGAGTGGAGTCCTCAAGGGCCCGTTGCTGGGGACCCTCTTACTTAGCTGAATATTTTGTGTTTTACAGAAAATGAGAAGGTCCCTAAGACCATCTTCTTGGGAACAGCGGTTCCATGGATGGAGCTGAGGTTGTGTTCTTAAGATGTTATTATATGTGTCTGGTCCATGGTCAGACAGGAAAGTCAACCTCTCCAGCCCCTTGCTTCCCCAGCAAACCAGGGAGGTGGCTCAGCGGGTAGAGTGTTGTACTCGGGGTCAGAAAGAGCCCTGCCTCTGTTGCCTTTCCAGCTCTGGAACCCTGGACAAGGCTAGTAACTTCTCTCAGCCTCAGTCTCCTGTTCTATAAAGTGGGGATAATAAGGGCACCTACCCCCCTGGATTGTGGGGAGGAACAAATGAGACATCTATAAAACATTTTGTAAATTTTAACGCATTGTATAAGGACTACTATAATCATCCCAGAAAAACAATTCTCAGACTGCTCCATCCCTGCCTAATAATAATTATTATAATGAAGGAGGAGGAAGAAGAGGAAAAGGTGAAGGAGAAGGAGGAAGTTAGAAGGAAAAAGAAAGAAGAAGGAGGAGGAGGAGAAGGAGGAGGAGGAGGAGGAAGAGGAGAAAGAAGAGAAGATGATAAGGAGGAGGAAGAAGAGAAGGAGGAGGAGGAAGAAAGAAAGAAGAAAAGAAAGAAAAAGGATGTGGAGGAAGAGGAGGAGGAGGAGAAGGAGGAGGAGGAGAAAGAAGGAAGAAGAAAGAAAAAGAAGAAGAAAGAAGAAGAGGATGTGGAGAAGGAGGAGGAGGAAGAAGAAGAGAAGTGGAGGAGGAGGAGGAAGAGAAGAAGGAGGAGGAAGAAAGAAAGAAAAGGAGGAGGAGGAGGAACAGGAGAAATAGGAGGAAGATGATGCCAGGCATTATGTTTAAAAAAAAAACTACAATTATCTCATTGATCCTCACAGCAATCCTGAGAAGTAGGTATGATTATTATCTTTATTTTACAGATGGGGAAACTGAGGCAGGTTTTTTAAGTGACTTGCCCGGGCCACATAGTTAGCAAGTGTCTGAAGCTCTATTTGAACTTGCATCTTCCTGAATCCGGGCTCTATCCCCTGGGCCACCTTGCTGCCTAACCGATGTGCCAGTCACTTGGCTGACTTGAGGAATTATTTTAAGAGGCTATGCAACTGTACAGACAGAAGGGGCTTTTCCAAGCAGTTCCATAGGAGATGCTAGGACAGGATGAAGGACGCTGATTCTAACCACAGCTGACCCATGTTCTCTGGAAGTGCAAAGAGTGCTGGGTGAGATCATGCCCTTCGGTCTATCACCAGAGGCCTGGCTGGCTCCATGTGGGTATAAAACAGGACTGCTGAACCCGCTGGGGATCGTCCGCCCAGGATGGGAGGCCTGACGTGGCGACAGCTGATAACAAGATCGAGCCTTTGTGACTGTGCCATGGAAACCGCCTCGAAGCACTCCTTGGGGACCCACCGGGTTCCATTCAGCCAGGAGTTAAAAAGAAAGCCACTGGCAGCAACACAGTCAGAGCTCGGAAAGCCTGTCCTCTCACCGGGGCCTGGGGGTAATGCTGTAGTTAACCCCTGGGTGCTCGTTTCGGGAAATCGAGGCACACAGGGACATGGGGTAGGATGCTTTCAGCTCACTAACAGGGTCTAAGGGTTAGTTCTCTGTAACAGTGCTCCCTGGGGGACCCTGGCTGGGCTTGGGAGTTATTTGTCCGCTGACAAGAAAGCGATGCTGTCAGAAATCCACGCGACTGCAGCGGGATTGTGGGGGGGAGCAGGGAAGCATGGGGGGAATACTTCCAGTCCTTCTGAGGAGGACAGTAAGAAAGGCTGCTGCAGCAGTGGCCACTCCGGCCGTTCCATCTATTTACCTGAGTTTGTCTTAGTAGAATGGAGCATGCAAACACAGATTTCTCATTCCAGTAAACACCCAGGGCCCCGGGCGCATGAATTTTTGACTCTATGCAAAGGCACACACAGCTGTTCACATGCAATCAGCATGGCATCAGTATCACTCTCTCAGACTCAGTTTCCTCATCTGTAAAATGGGATAACAAGAGCCTCTACATCCTAGGGTTTGTTGTGAGGAATAAATGAGATAACGTGTATATCTGCCTTTTAAAAGTCACTTTCCCTTCACAACCAGGGCATATCAACTGGAACATCTGAACAGGAACCTTCACACCCTTTTTGAGACCGCCTTCTAAAAGATATCCGCCAGTTAATATGCACTTTTGATTGGCGGCTCTGCCCAGGATGTTCAAGGACTAACATGTATCGAGAGTCTCCTATGGGTAAAAATCTATCCTTGGTCCTGGGGACACGTGAACAAAAATGAAACAGCCCCTGCCTTCAAGGCGCTTATTGTCTATTAGAAGAGATAGCATGTATAAAGATAAGGGAAGGGGAACCAAGACAAGAACAGGCAAAGTGTTCTGGGATGGGGGAGAAGGAAGGAGGCAAAAGACAGAAAGTGGGGGAGAGACAGAGAAAAAGAGAGAGGGAAAGTGGGAAGAGAGAGACAGAGAGAGACAAAGAGACAGAGAAGGGAAGAGAGAGGAGAGAGAGGGAGGGAGGGAAGAGAAAGACAGAGAGATGGACAGAAACAGAGAGACAGAGGCAGAGAGAAAAATGGAGAAACAGATAAAGAGGAAGGAAGAAAAGGAAGAGAGAAATAAACAGAGACAGAGAGCCAGAGATAGGTAGAGAGAGAAAAACAGGCAGAGAAAGAAAAGGGGAAGGAGAAGGGAGAGAGACAGAGAGGGAGGAAGGGAAGATAAAAGAGACAGAGACAGAGAGACAAAGACAGAGAGACAAGAGGCAGAGAGAAAAACAGAGACCAGAGGGAGGGAAGAGAGAAAGAGACAAAGACAGACAGACAGAGGTAGAGAGAAAAATAGAGACAGAGAGGGGGAGGAAAAGAGAGAGAGAGAGAAGGAGGGAGGGAAGAGAAAGAGACAGAGAGAGTCGGAGAGAGAGGGAGGGAGGGAAGAGAGAGACAGACACAGAGAGAGACAGAAGCAGAGAGAGACAGAGGGGGGGAGGGGAGAGGAGAGAGACAGAAATAGAGACACAGGCAGAGAAGGGAGTGTAGATAGAGAGGCACACAGAGAAAAAGAGAAAGAGACACAGAAAGAAAGAAACAGAGAAAAAGGGAGAAAAAGAGAGACAGAGGCAGAGAGAGACAGAGAGCATTAGCAACTGGAGGGGAGGTATCAGAGAGAAGGCACTAAGCTTTGAAGGAAGAAGAGGATTCTCATTGGGAAAAATCAGTGACTTCCGGGCACGGGGGATGCTTTATGCACAGAGATAGTAGACAGAATGGCCAGTTCAGAGCCCAGAATATCAGACTCTGCATGTTTCCACTTTTCACTTAGTGGGACCCCTGTGTGTGAGGGGTGGAGTTATACTGTAAAAAGGGCATTAAATCCCCGGCTAAAGGATTTCTTTTTTATACTAGCAATAACAGGGAGCTATGAGTTAAAAAGGATTATAATGCAAACTCCTAAAGTGAATAAAGCACCAGGCCTGGAGTCAGGAACACTCGAGTTTAAATAAGCAATTTATCGACTGTGTAACACTGGGCAAGTCACTTTACCTTGTTTGCCTCAATTTCCTCAATCTGTAAAATGGGCTGAAGAAGGAAAAGGTTAACCACTCTGGTGTCTTTGCCAAGAAAACCCCAAATGGGTAACAAAGAGTCAATCACCAGTGAAATGATTGATGCCAAAAAAGGATGAACTAGGGAGAAACAGGAGAAATGTAGGCCATTACAAATATTTTTATATATATAGTTTTTTATATTTTTTATAAATATATTATTTATATAATATAAATATTTATAAATGTTTTATATTTTATAAATATAATTTTAAATAAACACAATTATAATCTTTATAAATATATCAATATATAATGTATATGATTAATACATATTGTAAATAATAATTTCATAAATATAATTTTTAAAATTACAAAGGCTAATAGAATAATTCAAGAAAGAAAGAAAAAAAGGATCTGAGCTACGTAAGAGGCTGTGTGAGTGCAGAGAAGGGCCAGGAATTGGTGATTATATGGCAGTATAAGTGACAAGGAATGGCAATGGATGACCCACAGAGAGGGAAGAGCCGGGGGCAGTTCTGAGGCTTGAATCCAGAGGGTGTGGCCAATGGTTTCACTCTCAACCGAAGCAGAGAAATTTGGAGGAGGGTTGGTTCAAGGTGGAAAGTGATGGGTTTGGTTTTGAACATTTGAGTGTGAGATGACCATAAGAAACGAGGTTGGAGATATCCAGGAGGCACTTGGAGATGAGGGTCGGGACTCAGGGAGAGAGATCAGAGCTGCTTTGTTCTGGGCTTTCTCTTCTCCCTCTACATTCTCTCCCTTGTTATTCTCATTTGCTCCCATGGGTTCAATTATCATCTCTACACAAATA
The DNA here is from genome assembly GCA_023553655.1 of Myrmecobius fasciatus. NCBI lineage: Eukaryota > Metazoa > Chordata > Mammalia > Dasyuromorphia > Myrmecobiidae > Myrmecobius > Myrmecobius fasciatus. The sequence continues at coordinate 9,988 of JAJPUD010033824.1, forward strand.
TTCCCAATTCTCTATGTCAAGCATTACGCTCCGTAGGGATCAGCACCTTAAATGAAACGCCTTGACCCTAATTCGTGTCCTCTGTGAAGGAAGTGTGCTAGAAGAACTAGAAGAGCTTCCTAAGCTTCTGATTAACAGACTCTGGGTGCCATATTGGATTTCATCATTGCCTCATTTTCAGGCAAGATGACATCAATTTTAAAACTCACATTTCCTCAGCCCCCCACCCCTTGCAACCTCCTTCCTCCTTCTGGTTAGAGTGGTTGGTGAATGGACATCTGGGAGCTCTCCCTAGATCTCTGATTTAAGGAGGCAGACCAAGGCAGCTGCCTCATCAATTTCCACTTGGCTGAAGGACCCACCCTCTCTCTTCTCTCTCCCCCACAAAAAACTTTCCAGTTCCTTTGTAAATGCTGTTTTCCCCTATCAGATCATGAGCTTTCCCTTTCTTTGCATCCTCAGAACTTAGCACAGTGCCTGGCACATAGTAGGCACTTAATAAATGCTTATTGGTAGGTTTAAGGTCACCTCTCATTCCCTTGATCCCCACCTTCTATTTTTCCACCTAAATAAACTCAAACATGTCTTAGTGACCTAGAGAATCCAAGAAGCTTTTTAACATCCAAATAGAGAATATATTTCTTCATCCTTAACCCTGCCAATCACTGGATTTGTCTGAAAATAGCCACACAGACACACGATCTCACGAACATATATATCCTAGCTGCTTTGATGAGGAAAATAAAGTTGTAAGTGGAAGCTGGTATTTTGGTCCCAGCATGGGGGAGAGGGAAGGGGAAAGGAGGGGCAACTGCATCTTTGTGTGTAAGTAAGTATGGGGGGAGCAGGAGTATTTTAAGAATCAGCCAACTGGCAAGAATGACAGATGGTCACAGAGACTTCAGGTAGAAGCAAAAATAGTCCAGCTTTGCGACAGGACAAATTTCATGGATGTAGCAGCATCTATGTGAAAATGAGACATGTTCATTCCCCCAGATGGCCTGCTAAAGAGGGACTTCCTTAGAGAGAGATAGAGGAGTCTCACTTGGAGGGAGGAAGGGAGGGAGAGAGAGAGACAGAGACACAGAGAGTCAGAGGAGACAGAGACAAGAGACAGAGAGAGAGAGAGAGAGAGAGAGAGAGAGAGAGAGAGAGAGAGAGA
>JAJPUD010033825.1:0-11148 GCA_023553655.1 Myrmecobius fasciatus
TCTCTGATCAATAGTGATTTGGAGCAACTTTTCATATGACTAGAGATGGTTTTAATTTCATCATCTGAAAATTGTCTGTTCATATCCCTTGACCACTTATCTATTGAAGAGTGGCTTGAATTCTTATATATATGAGACAATTCTCTATATATTTTAGAAATGAGGCCTTTATCAGAACCATTAAATGTAAAGATGATTTCCCAATTTGATGCTTCCCTCCTAATCTTGTCTGCATTTGTTTTGTTTGTACAGAAACTTTTTAACTTAAAATAATCAAAATTATCCATCTGCTGTTCAATTAGGAGTTCCAGGTCTTCTTTGGACATAAATTTATTCCATCTCCTGTTGTGGATTTTTTCATAGTAACTCCATCAGTTTTGGAATTTAAAAAAAAACCTGTTATCATTTTTCTTATCCTGTTCCATTATAGGAAATTCTCTAAAAATAACTTTTTAAGCACTCATCAGAGCTTTCAATTTCTTTTTGTCTTCTGTTCTTGTTTTCTTTCATTTATCTAGGCCTCTTACAGGACCTTTACTTTTTTAATTGTATTTTCTCCACTTTTCCCTTTCTCCCTTAAGTCTTTCCCACTTTTTTTTTGTTCTAGATATTTTCTACATTTCTATTATTTACATTCACATTTGCATCTATGTATATATCTCTCTATCTCTGTCTCAGTTCCATAACTAGTAATTTTATATCTGGGAGAAATGGAACAAAGATACCCTTATGAAACCAGTGTTTACATGACTTCTAAAGAGAAAATAAGGGAGAGAGGTCTCACCCCAGCATTCCAAAGAACTTCAAGAAGAATCCTTTACATTTAGTGCCATATAGAAAATTTCTGGCTTTCCCCATTCTACTTGAAATCTTGGTGTTTATTTCTCTCCTCTCGTATTCCCCCTCTTTCTTCCATAAGAGAATGAATCAGATTTGGCCTTGTGTAAAATAATATCACATTTATACTTATAGTTTCTTGATTTGAAACAACTTTGAAGTTTTGCCTTTATAGCCAGAAAATTGGTAAAAATATTAAAAGTAGTCAACATTGGAGGAGCTATATAAAGACAGATGCATTAATATGTGAAGATACATTGGTGAATATATAATTGATCCAGCCATTGTAGAAGACACATTGGAATTGTGCTTTTAAAAAAATGACAAAAATCTTCAATTACTCAAATATCCCACTACTAGGCATATCCCCAAGGAGATCAAAGATAAAGAATGGTTACATATATATCAAACCATTCATAACAATATCTTTTTTGGTAGCAAATAAATAGATGCAATATAGGTTTACCTTGGTAGAGGAGTAGTAAAACAAATTTTGGTCCATGGACATAATGGAACATTGCTATATCATAAGAAAGAATTAATATTAATAATTTGGGTTAATATGAATAATTTGAAAAAAACAGGGGGATATGTGAACTGATGCTGGGAAAAGTAGGTAGAACTGGGAATATCATTTATGGTATGATTTCAATGAACATGGAAATGGCAAAATGAATCCAAACATATAATAATAATGACAAAACTTTGCCTTCATGGAAAGTTGAGAAAACTCACTCTTTTCATTTTGTTGTAAAAGTAAGGGGCTAACTACACACTTGTCAAATTGGCTAAGATGACAGGAAAAGATAATGATGAATGTTGGAGGAGATGTGGGAAAACTGGGACACTAATACAATGTTGGTAGAATTATGAACTGATCCAACAATTCTGGAGAACAACATAGAACTATGCCCAAAGGGTTATCAAACGGTGCATACCTTTTGATCCAGCAGTGTTTCTATTGAGCTTTTATTCCAAAGATATTATAAAAAGAGGAAAGGACCCACATGTGCAAAAATGTTTGTTGCAGCCCTTTTAGTAGTGGCAAGAAACTGGAAACTAAGTGGATGCCCCCAGTTGGAGAATGACTGAATAAGTTCTGGTATATAAATGTTATGGAATATTATTGTTCTACAAGAAATGATCAGCAAGATGATTTCAGAGAGTCCTGGAGAGACTTATATGAACTGATGCTAAGTGAAGTGAGTAGAACCAAGAGAACATTAAACAAAGCAACAACAAGATTATACAGTGATTAATTTTGATGGATGTAGCTCTTTTCTACAACGAGGTGATTCAAGCCAATTCCAACAGACTTGTGATGAAAAGAGCCATCTGCACAGAGAGAGAAGACTATGGGTACTGAATGTGTGTCCCAACATAGTATTTTTACTTTTTTGTTATTGTTTATTTGCATTTTGTTTTCTTTCTCATTTTTTCCCTTTTTGATCTGATTTTTCTTGTGCAGCATGATACATGTGGAAATATGCATAGAAGAATTGTACATGTTTAACATATATTGGATTACTTGCCATTTAGGGGAGGAGTAAGGAGAAGGGAGAGAGAAAAAAATTGGAATACAGGTTTTGTAAGGGTGAATGTTGAAAACTATCTATGCAAATGTTTTGAAAATAAAAAAATATATAATAATACAAAAAAAGAAAAAGAAAGTTTAAAAAAAGAGTAGGGAGCTAAAGGTTTGGAATTTTATATGTACTTTCAAATGTTATGTATATTTTTTATTGTTTTTATTGAATTGGTTTTTTCTCTTTTCTAAATGTCATAAGGGTTGTCTTTCTGGGTAAGTGAGGCAAAAATGAATCTTTGGAATTAAATATTATGTTTAGGAAAAAAATTTAATTGTGGGAAAATTCTGTAAACTTAATTGTTCATTCTTTTGTTCATATTTCCCTCTTATATGATTGCATGTTTTCCTGATTCTTAGGAATTCCTTACTTTTTTTTTTTTTTAACAAAATCTTTCCTTCTTTTTAAGTGTTTTTTCCAATATCTTTTTTTCCATTTTCTACCTCTGAATTTACCTTTTATTGTTAATAAGAAATCAAGAGGTATTTACTAAGCATTTACTGTGTGCCAGTCACCATATTACTTGATTCCTGTGTTGGGCTCATGTTCTTTATTTAATTATATATATATATATATATATATATATATATATATATATATTTGTATTCTTGCCATTGTGCTACTAAAGGCCATGTCAGCTTCTAAAGCTTTCATAAACATAAAAATGTTCCTAATTATTCTATTCTCCTAGAAGAATTCTATAACCTCTGACTATTATGATGCTATGGCTTTTTGCATAGGTATGCCTCATAATACTATGGAAGCCTTAGGATATTATGAGGTACTGATTTAATGGCACAGATTCACAGATTCAGAAACATAGTGTTTTTTTATGACCAAAATTTCTGGAAACTTAAAAAATTTCCAAAAAGTAGACCCTGATGGTTCATTCCAGCATACACATTTTATTCATAGAAAGTATCATAGAGGGGCAGCTAGGTGGTACAGTGGATAGAGCACCAGCCCTGAAGTCAGGAGGACCTGAATTCAAATCTGGTCTCAGACACTTAACATTCCCTAGGTGTGTGATCCTGGGCAAGTCACTTAATCTCAATTGCCTCAGCAAAAAGCAAAAAAAAAAAAAAAAAAAAAAGTATCATAGAATGAACAGCTTCACTTTGTTTCTGTTTGTGTTAGGCAGTATTGTCATGTTTATTATATTGGATCAGCCAGTCTATGAACAAATAATATTTTACAATTATTTAGATGTAATGTTTTATAATCGTATTTAATTTCTTTGTGTATATTGGTTGGTAGATCCCCAAATATTTTATACCTCCTGAAGTTATTTTAAATTGAGTTTCTATTTCTATTTCCACCTATTGGCTTTTGGTAATAGATAGAAATACCAACGATTTATATGAGATTATTTAATTTTCTTCAATTTTACTGAAGCTATTTATTGTTTGATCTAGTTTTTTATTTAACTCAATAGATAATTAATGATTTTAATCTCTTCTTTCATTTTTAGGATTTCTATTTTAGAATTTAACAATAGAAGGACTAGAATTTAAGAATACCTCAAAGAAAGTGTTCTTTTCCTATATAGTTTGAGAATTTTTTTAAATCACAAGGCAAGGAAAATTGGGAAATGATTTTTATTTAAAGTAAAATTATAGTATTTTTTGCATCATTTTAATGTTAATTGGAGTTTTAAAACTTGATGGTATCCTTTTTTATTGTAAGTCCAATTCATTAAACCAATATTTTTCTTTTTTATTGATGAAAATATTGAGAAATGAAAAAATTCCCTTTAGGATTACTTTACTTGCATTGTACAAATTTTGATATTTTTCCCATTTTTTGTCATTACCTTTAATGAAATTATTGATTATCTTTATAATTAGTTCTTAGACGCAATACTGATTTAGATTATTTAGTATACACTTAATTTTTATTCATATTTTTTTCAGCAGCCCTTTACTGAATTTAATTGTTACTGTATTGTGGTCTGTAAAAAATACATTTAATATTTCTGATTTGTAAATGAAGTTTTTATGTCCTGATACATGGAAAAATTTTGTAAATATGTTATGTGACTTAGAAATATACACACTCCTTTATATGTTGCTAGTTTGATATCATATCTAACTTTTCTAAAATTCTATTTGATCTATTTTTAAAATTTTAATTTCTTTTTTTTTCTTAGATCTACCTGTGTCTGAGAGGATTAACTGGAATTCATTCACTGTTTTGCTTTTTTCCTCCTTTTAATTAGTTTAAGTTTTTCTTTAAGTTGCTATACTATTTAGTGCATATCTTTAGTATTAGTATTAATTCATTTTCTGTTGTACTTTCAAGAAAATGGAAAACATACATGTTTTGGATTTCACTGGAATTCTTAGTTATGTTATGCATACACATTTAATTTACTTTTATGTTACTTCATGTGTTACTTCATGATTTCACGATCATATTTAACCTATGTCCACATAAATTTGGTAACATAGATTCTGACAAATATTTTAAACTTTTAGCATTTCGGTAAAATGTGGTTTCATTTTATGTTTGACTTAGCACATGATGACACATTTTCTTTAATTAGGAACTATCTCAATATATATTTGAGAAATCAAATGCAGTTTAATAAATATTACTCTTTGACAACTGGGTTTTTCTTTAAAAGCTCAGATCCAGATTAAATATTATTAAACTAAATTGAATATTTCAAGTATTGATAAAGCTTCTTATATTAGGAATATGGACATATGGAAAGACAGACTTATGAAGGAAGATGCTATTCACCTTCAGAGAAACAGAGGACAAACAAGCATAATATGATTTTACATAGATATATATGAATGTACATGCATTTATAGTTTTATTATTCACATATTATATTTGGAGTGATATATCATATCACTCCATATCACATATCACATATATCAAAGTGACTAGATTATTTAACTCTTATCATAATTAATATGCCTTTATAATTTGAGTTTCAATTATTTTATAAAGATGTTTTCTTAGTTATATAAAATTTTTATTCAATAACATTTTATTAAACATTTGGATAATTTATATACTTACCCTTACAGTTCTTATAGGTCAGTATTAGTAATTTGAATTCTTTATCACCTGATTCTTTTTTTGATTATTAGAAAATTAAAATATCTATTTATTTCTAGTAGGTTAATGCTGATTCAGATTGAAGAAAAGGCTATTCTAAATTATGAAGGGATTAGAATACATATACAATTTATAAAGGAATACTTTTTTTGTGTGTTAAAATATCTAATAATTCAAGTATTGGAGGGCCACAGTTAGAATCAATAAGATTTAGCAGCAGCCACTCTTATAAAAGAGGTAATTTCAAATAAAAGGTATAGACTTGAAATGGAAGATAATATGAAGCAAAACTGAGCATACTCTTAAAAGGTGAAAAATGTTTTCTTTTTAAGTTATGAGTTTCAATACTTTCTAAGCCAGTAAGAAACAAACATGGCAAAAAAGAGAAATATAAAAAGATAAATGAGTGATTAATCATAAAGAACCAAGTAAAAGTGATACATTTTCATTTAATTGTGAAAATGATGTTTTCCCTCAAAATGCTACTGCTAGAGAGGAAGTCAAATAAGAACAAAATCCTGGATTTTTTTTTTTTTTATTAGGAAAAGAAGAATGGGGGAAAGGAATGGGAGGAAATACATTAAAGATAAGAAGAAAGAAAGGGTTGGGGAAAAAAAAAACATTTTACATAACCAGGTTGCACAATTATATAACTATTTAAAAAGGAATTTTCGGGGATGACAAGACTACTTTTATAAGAACTGGTGAAAAAAGGAAGAATATACACACACTGGAGAAACAAATTTTACTCAACAGTGAAGAAAAGGAGGAGAGGTGAATTAAAAGGTACAAGAGAAAGCCACCATGGAAAGGAAATAATAAAAAAAGGCTTTAATAGTAAAAAAAGAAATAAAAAGATCCTGTGATTGAGTTGTGTCAGAAGGAAAATAAGGAGCAAAAGGAGTTAAAATAAAAGTTTAATAAAGACACTTGACTAAAAAAGGATAGGAAAATTTCATTATGTTGAATGTACTTTGAATAATGAATTAACACAATATCTATACCAAATGGAAAAAGTTGAATGAATTACAATGAAAAATTTACTCTAAGATATAATATTAAGGGATATTTAGGTATTACTTTTTGATTTGCACAAATATAGCAATAAATAAGAAAAAAGTTTAAAATCTGAGTAGAATTTTTTTTAAAAGCTACATAAGATTGAATTCCAGAAATTATTGAATTTGAATACAAAAATATATATTTCTTTGTGGTGCATGGCATCTTTACAAAATGGTGAGTTATTAAGACATAAATTCCTTACATTTATGTGAAGAGAAACAGAAAAAGGCAAACATTTTTCTTTTTTACAATTGGCATGCAATAAAAATTATATTCAATAAAGGGCCACTGAATAAATGATCAAAAATCAATTGGAGACCTTAAGAATAAAGAATGAGAAGGTCAAAAAACAAACCAAATGAGTAATCAATAATTCTATTAAAGTAATAATGGCAATGGGATACCATACTAAAATATTTAGCATTTCTGAGGGGAAAATTTATATCTCTAAGCACTTTTTTGAACAAAAGAAAGAGAACAACTTGTGCAACTAAAAAAGATTAGAAGTATAACAAAAATTATCCTCTCAACTAAATACAAAAATAAAAATCCTAAAAATCAAAGAAGAAATTAGAAGCAAAATGTTGAATTAATAAATTAAATACTTTTGTCTGAAAGAATAGATAAATCATTACTTAATTTGCTATAAAAAGAGAAAAAGAAAAACCAAATTAATTAAAAATGAAAAAAAAGGCATTTGCAACAAATGAAGTAATGGAAATTATTAGAAAGAATTTTCTTCAGTTTTCTGCCAATAAAACTGACAATTTAAATGAATATAAAATTTTAAAATGCCCAAATAAAGAGAAAAACAAATAGAGGAATTAAATAACCCAATCTCAGAAGAAGTTAAATATCATAATTTCCACATAAAGTAAGATTCTGGTCATGATGAATTTACAAGTAAATTTTATCAAACATTCAAATAATTATAACATCATGTCATATTTGTAAAAAACAAGTGTTTTTATCCAATTTTTTTCAATGATGCAAATAAAATCTTAGTATCTAATCTAGGAAGAGTCAAAGCAAAGGAAGGATAACTATATAGACCATTATCACAAATGATCATTAACATCTAATTTAAATAACCTATTAGCAAGAAATTAGCAATGCATCACAAAGGTTATACATTATGAGTAGTTTTGATTTATACCAGTAATGTTGTTAAATTAGATAACTATAAAAATAATTGATTATATTAATAGAAAAAACAAAATAATAGATCAATATATGCAGAAACATCTTTGACAAGATGACACATTTCTATTAACTTTTATTCAACTCTCTCTCTCTCCTTCCCCATTTGTCTCTCTTTAAACATCATCACAATTTTCTCTAGTGTCCTTTCTCTTGTAAGGGAGCTAGCTATCTTACAAATTTGCTTCCTTTCTATTTTTATAATATCTTCTTTTATATTAATTTAGATCATTTATATATTTAGAATTTATTTTAGAATATTGCTTAAGGTGTTGTTCCAAGCCTAATTGCTACCAAACTTGTTTCCAATTCTATTAGTTTTTATTAAATATTTTCTTTTTCCTAAATCTTTCCTCAGGTTCACTGAATTTACTGTATTATCAAAATTCTGTTGATTTACATCTTTCTCTTTTGTCTGAGCCAGTGGCACTTTATTATGTCCAGCAGAATATCAGGGAAGATTTAATTTATTCTCCCCCCCTTTCCTTTCCCTCTACCCCCAAGCTATACCTATACTTATAGCTAAAAAGGGATATATTTGTATATACACATGTAGAAATATGCATACACATACACACATATCTTTCCTATTCCTGCTGACTCTTTGTTTTAATTCTGCTTTTTAACTTGCTTTGCTATTATTTAATCTGCCCCCATCCAGAGATTTCTCCCTTATTTTTCCCCTTTACCTTTTACTTCCCCATCCATTCTTATTTCTTTATAGATTTTGAAGGGTGCTAAATCTTTCATGGTATATGTGTGTGGCCTATTTAATCCATTCCTGATGTGAATAGATTTTCAGAACTATGAGCCCTCTCCCCCTCTAATGCCCTATGTCTATTCTTCCTCTGAATCTCATTTGTATAACATAATTGCTATTTTTACCTTTACTCTGCCCCAATCTTTCTTTGGAGCTACCCTATTGTTGATGTCAATCTTAAACATATGGTATACCTTTCCCATGTTAAAAAAATAAACAATTTATCCATGTTAAATTCCTTTAAATTGGTATTTTATATTGGCTCTTATACATACAATTTTCAATTAATTTTGTATTTGGTTTCTAGAAAGTTCTGAAAATCTGCAAGTTTGTTCAATGTTCATTTTTTTCTCATTCAGTATTGTAGATGATTTTGCTCGTTATGCTATTTTGGTCCACAAGCCAAATTCTTTTTGATTGTTGGTAGATATGATTCCAGGATCTGTGTTTTTTTTTTTTTTTTCAAAATTTATTTTATTTGAAGAACCAGAATAAGAAAGAAAGAAAAACAGAAAAGCAATCTGAAACAAAAAAGAGAAAATTATCATGTGCCCAGCAGAGTATCAGGGAGGATTCAAAATATATAACAACATATTAATTTAAGAAACTATATATATTATTAGAAGAAATTATATTCATGAGTGCTCATCTTCTCTTTACTTCCTTGTAAACTGTTATTTTGTTCTTTGCTGAATACCTTTTCACTTTATTCTTTTTTCTACTTTTCATCTCTTCCCACTCCCAAGCAGGCTATGGCTAAGAAAAGATAAACATATATATATATATATATATATATATATGTGTGTGTGTGTGTGTGTGTGTGTAGATTTATACCTACACATATACACACACACAGACACATATATCTCCCTTTCATCCCCTTACCACCTCCAAGCAAACTACAGTTAAGAAAAGATATATATTTATGTATACATATACAGTATATACATACTTATATTCATATGCACACACATACCTCACATACATACATATCTTTTCTATCCCTGTTGACTCTTTCATTAAATTCTGTTCCATAATTTGAGTTACTATTACTTAACCTTCCCCTTGTCTTCTTCCTTACCCTTTGTTTCCCATTCACCTATCCTTCCCCTCTTATTTATTTATAGTTTTTGGAGAGTGCTATACCCTTCATGGTATATATGTAGTATTGCCTATTCAGCCCATTTCGGATATGAATAGGTTTTCAGAACTACACACCCTCCTCCCCCCTATAATGCCTCTCTGTTTATTCTTCCTCTGTACCTCATTTGTATAACATAATTACCAATTTTTTTTTACCTTTACTCTGCTAATCTTTCTTTTGAGCTTAATATAAATCTTAAACATGAAGTATACATTTCCTATGTAAAAAAGCAGTCTGTTCATGTTTAAACAGTTTGTCCATGTTGAGTTCCTTAAAATTGCTTTTTGATATTGGCTCTTATATGTTAAATTTTCTCTTAAGTTTGGGTTTTGATTGTGAAAATCTGCAAGTTTGTTGAATGACTTTTTTTTTGCATTAAAATTATAGATAATTTTGCTTGGTATAATTTTGGCTGCAGGCCTAGTTATTTTACTTGTCTGTAGATATGATTCCAAGACCTCTGGTTTTTTATTGCAACTGTTGATAAGTCTTGTACAATTCTAATTGTAGCTCCAGCATACTTGAATTGGTTTTTTAACTTGTTTCTTGCAAAATTTTCTCTCTGATCTGGGGATTTCAAAGTTTGGCAATAATATTTCCTATGGAGGGGTGGAGCCAAGATGGTGGACTGCAGACAGTGTTCTCTGTGAGCTCCTGAGACCTTCTCTCAGATCCAGACAAATTGAGCCTCCGAACTGGTTCTGGACTGAGGGCGCCACCAAACACTTGGACTACAACGCACTTCTATCAACAATCTATTTTGAAAAAACTTCGGAGGGATTATTGGGGGGGCGGAGCCAAGATGGCGGAGTGAAAAGGTGACTTTCTGCCTCTCCTCCGATCTTCTCTCAAATCAACAATAAAATAAGCCTCCGAACTGATCTTCAAGTCAACGAACTCAGAAATATTTGGGCACAGCTCTCTGGATAACTTCATATCAGGTTAGTTGGACTCGGACAGAGAGATAAATAGACGACAACTGTGCAGGCCGGAAGTGAGGGTGGGACTCAGCTCGGCTCATCGTGGAAGAAATTCCAAACTCCAAACTCCAAATTCCAAACACCTGGAGCTTATCTGAGGCACTCTGGACACTCTGCCCTGATTGGGGACAGGTGTTCTGGCAGACTTGCCTTGTTTAAGGAGTAATTCAGACTTAGTCCTAGCCCCCACTGGCCCAGCACCTTAAGTCTACTCGCCAAAGTGCCCCAGGGCAAAGCTTTTTGCAGCCACCGCTTTTTTTTCCCCTACCTTAAAGAGATATCCACACTGTCTAAAAAAAAAAAAATATGATGAAGAAGCAAAAGAGAGCTCTCACCATAGACAGCTTTTATCAAGGCAAAAAAACGACCGCAGAGCCAGAGGTTCCTTTAGACAAAAATCCAGAGAACATCAGCCAGGACCATCACTGGTCCCCTTTTCAAAAGGCCTTTCTGGAAGACTGCATAAAGAACCTCAAAAGAGAGCTGGAGGATAAATGGGAAAATAAA
>JAJPUD010033826.1:0-11148 GCA_023553655.1 Myrmecobius fasciatus
CAAGTTTATTCATAAAATTTTGATTTTATATTAGAATTGGACTCTACTTTCTATTAAGTCCCTATCATGTGCCATACACTGTCCAGAGCTCTGTATATTTTCTGTTGCTATTTTCAGTGTTACTTTCTTTGGTCTGTGAGTCTTCACTTATTTAAAACTGGTATGATCTGAAGATAGGTGTGGTTACTGTGCCATTGTCTCTGTTCTATTCCAGGAGTGACAACAATCACTTTTTTTTCTGCTCTATGTCTGTTTTGAGTATTCTTGTTTCCCTTTAACCATTTGCTTTTACTTTGTGGGAATTTGACCTAAATCTTTGTTTGTGAAGTTCAGTAGAATACTTAACTAGTACCATTAAAGCATTTCCTGTAATTTCCTTCTCATTAGTTGGCTGCATAATTTAACTTCTATAGGCTAGGACTCTGAAGTTTTCTGTTACTGACTCACTTGCCCCTAAGGTCTGTATTGTTTGCTAGGGTGTGGCCTCCTGCTGGCTAATGAGGATGCCTTTCCAAATATTAGTAAAGCATAGTGCTAAACACGAGAAGAAAGAAATAATTCTCAAAACCCTTCATTTCTATTTAATGAGTCATTAGGTAAATATGTAGGTCTGTATAAAATGTATATTCACAATAGATGGAAAGCAACATGAGAGACGATGACATTTTCAACACCTGGAATGCAAAGAGCCTTCTGTAAAATTTGAGATTTGAGTTGAAACTCAAAGAAGTCAGAGAAAAAAAAGAGATAGTGGCATGGATGTGTGGAGGGGGAATAGGCAGAATATATAAATGACAATCACTAATGTAGGTGATCAATTTTGAATAAAAGATCTCAAAGCTTCTTTCTAGATCATAAATACAATGGTTCTATTAATAAAAATGCATATAATAAGATTACTTATAATCTTCTAGGGTACTGATGATGCAAATACAACTATTTTATTCAGCCATTGTTTCATTTTTTTATTTATATTTTGTTCATTATTTAATGAATATCAAGGAAATGCAAGAGTAGGCAGTAATCTTTCAACCAAGTGATTTAATCGACTAATTTCCCCTTGCTGTCAGTATGGTTTTTATTCTGCTGACTTTGGAAAACCTAATTAGAAGTATTTAAGGGGATACCATTATATACAAAAAGATTGGAACAATATAATTTTAAATGGTCAATATGTATATTGAAAGAACATTCTAAAACCTTTGAAATCATCAAGAAAAAAAATGATAAAAATTACTTGCATATCCTTGCTTAAGGATTTATTCCATCCTGTGGAAAATGCAAATAATAAAAAAAAATCCATGTTTCACTTATATTAGGAGTACCCTCTGTTCTGTTCTTCCTCCAGCATTCTTCACCACATGCACATACTTAGAAAGAAATTTCATAATTTCATGATAGAGATGAGAAAGCCAAGTTATGAATTGAAATACAACTAGAATTAAAAAATATTATTTCACAGAACTCAGTGAAAGGGAATTTTTTTAAATAAATAAAAGTGGAATCTGGTGTGTAGGTGATTCTTAATTTTTTGTATACTTTCTACAAACTGAAGAAATCTATAGATCACTTTCACGATAAAGCTTTTTAAAGTATAAATTAAAATGTATAAGATTATAAAGCAACCCAATTATGTTGAAATAGGTATTAAAATGTCAATGGTGTATTCAAATATATTGAATGAGTAATGTATTAACAATATACATAAAATTTTATGTAATTATCATATATGTATATAAATATTAAGTATACTTAATAGGAAATATATTACATACATTTATAAAAATCTATGCACCCTTGTTAAATACCACTCTTTAAAGAATTAAATTTTAATAACACAATTATAAAACACTCAGAATATGCTATAGATATTTTTCTAAAGAGGTCAATGGGAACAAGGTAGACCTCATTTTTCAAAACTGCAATTCTTCTTATAAACATGATTATGACTTCCCCTCATTTTAGCTAGCATTTTGCTCCCTGTAATAACTTTCTGTCTTTCTCTGTATGTTTGTTTTTGTTTCAATCATAGACACACATACATATGTACACAATATATGTATAGGTGTACATAAACACACATAAGTGCATGTGTAAATACACACATGTACATTTCTGTTTATGTATGTACACATACATGCACACACATACATGCATGCAGACATGCATATAAACATGCACAAAAAATATGGCTTTTTCCTCAAGAGCTTGGACTAAATAATATTTTAGTTCCTTAGTTTTCTAGATTTTTAATGTATGATCAGATCCAGTGGAATTCATTGATTTTCCTGTCAACCCATATAACTCTTATTTAATTTGCCTTATTCCATTGATGTCACCATTTGTTAGTTTCAAAATTTGAAATCATCATCAGCTCTTCACTTGACTAATTCTCTGCTTCCAGTAAGTTGACAAGACTTAACAATTTTTACCTATACAACATTTCTTATGCTTATCTCCCTTTCTAACAGCTATTATTCTAATTTTGGCTTCTATAACATTTTGTAAATATTTTAATAGCTTCCTTAGTGATTTCTCTGACTCAAGTTTCTCTCCTCTCACATTTGTCCTTTACATAGTTGCCCAACTAATATTTCTAAAGCTCCATGTCTTTCCCATGTAAATAAATATATTTCTTCTCCCTGCTGCCTTCCATGACTAAAAGAAAACAAACAAAAACAAAAACAGCAAAACAAAACAAATTAAAAAAAAAACCTTCCATATGTCTTCCATAATTAGACTGGTCTCAGTCTTCTCTTGATGAAAATATTTATTTTTTAACAATTCCTAGGGTCATGTTCCCTCCTGCAAATGAATATATCTAATTTCTCTAGTTGTTAGTGCCAAACTGCCCCTCTAATACTTAGTATATATTATGCATTTATTTATTTGTATGCATAATCTTTAGTTTTAGATCTCTGTTTATGTGTATGATTTCCCCTGATTCCCTTGAAGATAATTACTCCTTTTTACCTTTAGGTTCCTTAATTATATTGCCCAGGCTATTGTGGGTATTTAAAACACTTGTTGAATTATTTTAATTTTATTCCAAGCAGGATGACTACAACATTCTTCCTGAGAATTTTTGAGAATGTTTTACTAACCAGCTGCTTTATAAAATTTAGAGAAAAAAAAAGAAAATTAAGAACAATTTTTCCAAGTTGGTGTAGTAGAAAGAAGAACTCACCTGAACTCTCCCAAATCTCCTTCCAAACTACTTTAAAATAATAGCTCAAATGAATTCTGGAGTAACAGACCAATAAGCATTGGGGTAAAATTATTTTCCCTCCTATGACAAGTAGACTATTGGGAGGAAAGTTCTGTAATATTGATTTGGTGGAGAGCTATAGAGCACAGCACAAGTTGTGCTCCATTAGCAACATAATAAGACTTTGTAGTTGGATGAATCAGTGGTTGTATTATAATTTTCACAGTTCTCAAACCCCAGATGATAAGGGGTTCAGATAACTAGTCAGAAAGAGATTATAAGGGATCTGTTGCTGATGCTGGATTCAGGACCCCAGTTATATTGCCTATATGCAGTACATGGTTGCAGGCCCAGTATCAAGGGGAGCACTACCACTTGCGACATTAAGGGAATAGACCTTTTGGGTAAAATTCTCAGGCAGAGAAAAGTATGGTTTCTCATAAGGAAGCATAGCCCTGATCTCAGTACCAAGTCAAAGGAGCATGAGTGTTTATGGCTGCAGAAGTGTGGGGGCCCAAGACACAGTTCTAGAGACAAAATTAACAATAGAATTTGTTGATGCATGAGAACAGGGGATCTGGCCATGGGTCAGCATAGAAAAGGGAGATAAGACCACTCTTAAGGGAGTAGAAAACCTGTCTAAGTTTGAAAGCAAAAAATAAGTTGCACCACTTACAAAGAAGAATAGAGGACATGGTCACTCTTCCAGGACAAGAGGAACTCCAGGGTTTGTGCTTATAGGAAAATGTTCATTGTAAAGACCAGAGTACAATCCAGGAAAGAAGTAAACCCAACTTTCCTTAGATATTACCTTTCAAGTACTGAAAAATTATGGACTCCAGAATTTTGTCTGAAAACAAAAGAATGAAAAACCTGAAGGTTTAGACAGTACCTCCTTCCCTCTGGGAGGAAAGCCCATTTTGGACATAAAATTAGCAGTCAAGAAATAAAATAGAAAATGAGAAAAAATCAACAAGAAATTTATTATGAAGGGGAAAATTAAGGTACAAACAAAAAAAGACATAAATGTGAAAATAGCTACAAGCAAAAACTTAAATATGAATTGGAAAGAAGCTCGATTAAGAATTCCTGGAAAAGTTAAAAAGCAAATTAAAAATCATATAAGGCAAATACTAGAAAAAATTTAAAAAATAATTTAATTATGCTAAACAATTACAAAAAGAG
This sequence comes from Myrmecobius fasciatus, assembly GCA_023553655.1. Lineage (NCBI taxonomy): Eukaryota > Metazoa > Chordata > Mammalia > Dasyuromorphia > Myrmecobiidae > Myrmecobius > Myrmecobius fasciatus. Next base: position 4,394 of record JAJPUD010033826.1, read on the forward strand.
AATCATTAACTTGTTAAAAATTAAAGGATGGCAAAGGATTGTTTCTTTCACAGTGTAGTAGTTCTGATCTGTTATACTGATTCCTAATGCTTACCTTGCAAATATTTGGTGACTATGTTTGTTTATTGGTGCTTCTTATCCACAATTTATAAAAACTTATCAATTGTTTTGATCTTAAGTTTCTGTTTTGGTCAAAAACCCTGAAAATCTTTCTCCTCCCAGATTGATTTTTGACTAGGTAAAGAAGGCCATTCTCTGCCTCATTTCTTGCCAAGCCTTAATTACTGAATAGGTGTTGCCTCAGTCAAATTTAAACCTCAGAAAGAACTTAGTTTAAAAAGGGCAATGTCTCCTCCATGCAGGATCACTTCCAGTCTATAGCATGTCACTGGACCTAGATGGCTCTGGAGGAGAAAGTGAGGATGTTGAGTTTGAATAGCACTTTCTCACTTGAATACAATTCAACTGCATGTCATGGAATCACTTCCCTGACATCATGGTAACTTTACAAAAAATGAATAAAAAAAAAACCTTAAGCTACATATGCATTATTGATGTTTCAATAATCAATGTTAGATGAATACAGTTCATACCTGATTAACACTCATAAAATTAAACTAAATATTAAAGAGAGAGTTAGGGGAGAGAGAGAAAGGGAGGGAGGGAGGATAGAAGGGAAGGAGAGTAGGTGAGAGGGAGGAAGATTGAGCCTGAGCACTGTGGAATTTGAGAGGTTTGCTCCTTATCAACCAAAACCAGGTAAATTCTGGACTCTGAGCTTCAATAGTCAGTCAATAAAAATCTAATAAGTCCCTATCATGTGCCATACACTACTATATGCTGGAAACACAAAGAAATGGAAAAGATAGTCTTTTTTTATTAAAAGCTTTTTATTTACAAAACATATGAGTGATTTTTCTACATTGACCTTTGCAAAACCTTTTTTTTTGTTCCGAACTTTTCTCCTCCTTCCCCCCACCCCAACCCCTAGATGACATGTAATCTAATACATGATAAATTATATGACAAACCCAATATATGTATACATATCTATACAGTTATCTTACTGCACAAGAAACGTCATATCTAGGAAGAGAAAAAAACAAACAATCCCCCCCCCAAAAAAAAAAACCTAAGAAGGAAAACAAAATGCATGGAAATATTCACAGAAAGCGTTAAAATTCTGTGTTGTAGTCCACAATCAGTTCCCTCAGGCCTCTCTCTGGATGTATATGACTATCTTCATCACTGAACAATTGGAACTGGTTTGAGACAATTCTTTGTTGCAGAGAGCTATGTCCATCAGAATTGATCATCATGTAATACTGGTGTTGCTGTGTATAATGATCTCCTGGTTCTACTCGTTTCATTCAGCATCAGTTCATGCAAGTCTCTCCAGGCCCCTCTGAAATCATCCTGCTGGTCGTTTCTTATAGAACAATAATATTCCATAACATTCATATACCATAATTTATTCAGCCACTCTCCAATTGATGGGCATCCTTTCAGTTTCCAGTTTCTTGCCACTACAAAAAGGGATGCCACAAAGGATAGTTTTTTAAGGGCCTTACTGTCTAATAGAGAAGACATCAAGAAAACTTTTATGCTCAAGATAGCATCATTCAGTATTAATTTGAGATAATCTATGCAGAGAAGTCACGGGAATTAAAGGAGAATAAGGAAGAGCTTTCATAGAAGACAATGATTGTGTTGTTTGTTTGTTTGTTTTTTAGCTCTTACTTGAATGAAGCCATTCAAGCTAAGAGGAAGATTTTATATAGGAAAGCATTCCAGGCATGAAAGACAACCAATAAAAATGATACCTGGAGACAGATTTTCTTGCGTGTCATACAACAGTAAAGAACAGCAAGGAGAGCAGTGTCATTAAATTATAGAAAACCTGTGGATAAGAGGAAGATTGTAAGTTACAAGAAGATAAGGAGATAAGGATAATGTGTGGACTGGAAGAGGGAAAAGTTATGAAGAGCTTTGTTCACCAAACAGGTTTTTATTTTAGATACAGGAGATGATAGGAGCCATTTGATTTTATTGGGTCTGGATATAATGTGGTTAAACCTGTGTTTTAAGAACATGACTATCAGCAGAGTAGCATTGCAAGAGAAAAAGAGTTAAAAATGTAACAGGAAAAATAGAAGACAATGAAGATAAGCATTGCTTATTCCATAATTTTGCTAAAGTACAATTTCTTTTCTTTTCACACCTCTTAGAGCTGGCCAATGTCATTGAAAAATAACTGATATTCTCTCTGCCTCTCCTTCAGTAATGTTCCTGGAAATATAGCAATAATTCTATTGAGACCTTATCTCCATTTTTTTTCAAATAATAAAGTTGGAAAAGAGAAGTAGGATGAGAAAATTTAGAATTACATTAAAATAAATTTGAATTAAATAATAAAAAATCAGCTTAACACTTCTTTATGTAGCATATTTTACCTCATAAGGAAATAATAATAATAATATTACAGATTATATAGTATAATATATCCTTCTTGATGAAGTTTTATAACAAATGACTCATCTCAAGAACATTGTTTAAACTAATTAAAGTACAATTTATATCTGGTAACATACTTTTCTACACATGAAGTTAAATACATTCAATAAAGAGTTTCTATTTTTATCATAGGTTTTAATCATTAATAGCAGCTGAAACTAATTGAGTTAAATGCTCTATACCACAGCTTAATACACATATGATGTGATTATTGTATTAAGAACCAAACATATTAAAATAAATCTGAAATAATTTAACATGCAATAAATAAATCAAGCTCAAATGATATACATGTTCTAAAGGAGGAAAGTTTTATATATGAAGGTCATACTATAGAGGACAATGACAAAAGATGGAAGCTTATCTTTATGCAACTCAAATATATATTATATATATTCTGTAGTAAGATTGGGAGAGGCAGTGATGAGTAGCTGTATATGTAATTGATACTTAGTGGGGGGCGGAGCCAAGATGGCGAACTGCAGACAGCGTTCTCTGTAAGCTCCTGAGACCTTCTCTCAGACAAACTGAGCCTCCGAACGGGTTCTGGAATGAGGGCTTCACCAAACACTTGGACTACAACGCACTTCTATCAAATATCTACTTTGAAACAACTTCTGAGGTCAGTTTTAGATGGACAGGGGATCGAGCAGCTCTCGGTGGTCAGACGCCAGAGCGCAGCCGGGGTGCAAGTCCCGGGCTGGGATGGACCAGAAGATTTTAGGCTGCTGGAAGTCCCTGGGAGATGCTTGGGCCACTTTGCTCTGCTTGCAGGCAGGTGCTTTGGCAGGTCTACCTTTGATAAAGGGTGGATTGAGAGCAGCTGAAAGTGTGGTCCTAGTGCGGATCTAGCCAGATCAGCCCCAGACCAGAAGTCAACTCGGCAAATTGGCCCAGGGCAAATTGAAATCACTGCTGCTGCTGCTGCTGCTGCTGCAGAATTCCCTGCTGGTGACTGATACCTCAGCTTAAAACCATGAGCAAGAAGAGAGCTCTCACCATAGACAGCTTTTACAGAGAGAAACTAGAGAAGTCCCCAGATCCTGAGATTCTGAAAACAATCCCAGATAAAGCCACAAAGGTGGACTTAAGCTGGTCTCCCTTTCAGAAGGCTTACCTGGAAGATTGCATAAAGAATCTCAAAAGAGAGCTAGAAGAAGATTGGGGAAATAAACTGAGAGCAGTGCAAGAAGGAAACATCGCCCTGCAACAGGAGATGTGAAAAACTGGAAAATAACTCTGGTGAATCGGAAAAAGACAAAAATTCACTGAAAAACAAAATTGGTGAATTGGAAAAAAGTCACTAACTCACTGGAAAATAAAAACAGTGAATTGGTAAAAGACAACAATTCACTGGAAAACAAAATTGGTGAATTGGAAAAAGTCACCAACCCACTAGAAAATAAAAATAGTGAATTCGAAAAAGATAACAATTCACTGAAAAATAAAATTGGCAAAATGGAAAAAGAATGCAATGAACCAAAAAATTCAATTGGCCAGTTACAAAAGGAGCTAAAAAAGATAACTGAAGGAAATAATACCTTAAAAATTGATACTTAGTGATTATGAGCAGCTCAGGATTCATTATGTTTCTTAAAAAGAAGTCAATAAATAAAAAATTTTCCGTCAAAGCACAGACTCCAATTCTTATATGATTCATACCTCAGTTTAGCATAAATGCCATTCACCATACAATGTGTACTTTTAGCTACAGAAAGTTGGGTAGAATCTTAAAGGAAATTTGAACATCTTAAAAGAAAATTGTACCTAGGTTTTCTTATCCAAATTTATTTGTTTTTCTTTGTATAGAACAAGATATGCAATGTAAGCTCCACTTCTCTCTCTCTCCTTTTCTCTCTCACCCCCTCGTCTCTCTCTCTCTCTCTCTCTCTCTCTCTCTCTCTGTATGTATGCATATATATATACACATCCAGAGATACTACATAAAATAAAACTTTTTGTTATCCATGTTAAAATATATGTTAAATCCAATAAATGTAAACATTTATACAATTGTAAGAAAAATCACATCAAAAAGAAAAGAAAATGAATGAGAAAACAAAATGCAAGTGAACAACAACAAAAAGTTTGACAACAATTATGTTGTCATCCACCTTCAGTTCCCACAGTCCTCTTTATGAGTATAGATGGCTCCCTTTATTTCAAGATCATTGAAACTGGCTTTAGTCATCTCATTGATCATTTCTTTTAGAACAATAATATTCCATAACATTCATGTACCATAATTTATTCAGCCATTCTTCAATTGATGGGTATCCATTCAGTTTCCAGTTTCTTGCCATTGTGAAAAGTGTGGCCACAAACATTTTTACACATGTGGGTCCTTTTCTCTCTTCTAAGATCTCTTTAGGATATAGGCCCAGTAGAAACACTGCTGGATCAAAGGGTATGCATGGTTTGATAATTTTTTGATCATAATTCCAAATTGCTCTCCAGAATGGCTGAATCCAATCACAATTAGAACAACTATGTATTAGTGCCCCAGTTTTCACACATCCCCTCCAGCAATTGTCATTATATTTTCCTGTCATCTTATCCAATCTGAGAGGTGTATAGTGGTATTTCAAATTTGTCTTAATTTGCATTTCTCTGATTTATACTGATTTAGAACATTTTTTCATATGGGTAGAAATGGTTTTAATTTCTACATCTGAACATTTTCTGTTCATGTTCTTTGACATTTTATCAGTTGGAGAAGAATTATTTTTTTAATAAATTTGAGTAAATTATATATTTAAGAAATGAGGTCTTTATCAGAACCTTTTAATGTAAAAATGTTTTCCCTATTTATTGCTTCCCTTCTAATCTTGTCTGCATTAGTTTTATTTGTACAAAATTTTTAGCTTAATATAATCAAAATTATATATTAGGTGTTCAATTATGAATTCCAGTTCTCCTTGGGTCACAAATCCCTTACTTTTCCACATATCTTAGAGGTAAACTATAGTATGTTCTTCTAATTTGCTTATAATATCACTCTTTATGTCTAAATCATGAATCCATTTCAACCTCATCTTGGTGTATGGTGTTAAGGATGGGTTACTGCCTAATTTCTGCCATACTAGTTTCTAATTTTCCCAGTAGTTTTTGTCAAATAGTGAATACTTATCCCCAAAGATGAGATCTTTGGATAAGTCAAGCACTAGATTGCTATAGTTATTGACTATTTTTTTTCTGTGAATCTATCCTATTCCATTGATTGCTCTTTTTCTTAACCAATATTATATGGTTTTGATGACTGATGCTTTATAATATACTTTAAGTTCTAGCACAGCTAGACCACCTTCATTTGCATTTTTAAAATTAATTCCCTCAAAATTCTTGACATTTTATTCTTTTGGATGGACTTGGTTATTATTTTTTATAGATTTGTAAAATAATTTCTTTGGAATTTGATCGCCATGGCACTAAATAGTAGATTAATTTAGGTTTTATTCTCATTTTTATTATATTTGCTGGGTCTACCTGTGACCACTTGGTATTTTTTCAACTTATAAGATGTGAGATTCTGCGGAAAATGAATTGTAGTTGTGTTCATATATTTCCTTACTTTCTCTAGCAGATAGATTCCCAAATATTTTATACTATCAACAGTTATTTCAAATAGAATTTCTCTTTGCATGTCTTGTTGCTGGATTTAGTAGGTAATATATAAAAGTGATGATATTTTATGTGGATGTATTTTGTATCCTGCAACTTTGCTAAAGTTGTGAATTATTTCTAGTAGTTTTTTAGTTGGTGTTCTGGGGCTCTTTAAGAATATCATCATATCTTCAATGAGTGATAATTTGGTTTCCTCATTAGCTAGTCTAATTCCTTTAATCTCTTATTTCAAAGATAACATTTCTTATATAATACTAAATAGTAATGGTGATAGTGGGCAATCTTGTTTCACTCCTGATTTTACTGGGAATAGTTCTAATTTGTCTCCATTATATATGATGCTGATGGTTTTAAATATATGCTGTTGATCATTTTAAGGAAAAGTCCATTTATTCCTATACTCTCTAGTGTTTTTAAAAGGAATGGCTGTTGAATTTCATCAAATGCTTTTTCTGAATGTATTGCGATAATCATATGTATTCCATTTATTCTTCTACTTATAATTGAACTCAGGTCCTCTTGATTTTAGGGCCAGTCTTAATCCATTGTGCCACCTAGTTGCCCCTATTCTCTCTCTCTCTCTCTCTCTCTCTCTCTCTCTCTCTCTCTCTCTCTCT
>JAJPUD010033827.1:0-11148 GCA_023553655.1 Myrmecobius fasciatus
ATCTATTGGTCCCTGGAGCACTCCCCCAGACATGTCCTATCTTTTGGTTCCTGGAGCACTCCCCAGAGACTCCCAATCTGTTGGTCCCTGGAGCACTCCCCCAGAGACTCCTGATCTGTTAGTCCCCAGGGTACCCTCCCCCAGACACCTCCTGACACATTATCACTAACCCTTCTGGGAAATGGGAGAGTGGCCACAAGACTAGAAAAGGTCAAATAATGCCCTGGTTTTCAAAGTTAAAAAGGGGAGGGGAGAAGCCTTCAAACTGGAGGCCAGTGGGTCTGTGAGCCCAGCCATCCCCCAGCAGCTCTGAATCCAGAACTGTGTGTTCTAGCTCCTCCAGCTCAGGCTCCTCCATTGCAAGGGTGTAAAGCACTGTGGCACAAGGCTCACCAGGGCTACCCTGCTCCACTGGGCCCACATCATTGCCCCTCCTCTCTTTCAGAAAAGGGTGGGAGGTGGGGGAGGGAGCTTCCCCTGCCCTGGGTGCTGCTGGGATATTGGAAAGGACTTCTACTTAATGAGCCCATCTCAGACCCCCCAGGAACCAAGCTTAGTTGGACAGCAGCGGGTCTCCCCTCGGGGTGCGTTTATTTCCAAACGGGTCCGGTGGGTGGCTGAGTGCCTTGTGCACCCACATGCACTTGTCCCAAACCAGACTTTCCTGCCCCTTTGGGTGCTAAGGATTTTCTTGGGGGGCCCTCCTTGGGCTCCCAGGATCCTCTCCCCCAGGGGATCCCACCCCAATCTCCCCGACTTTCTGCTGTTTGCTTTCACCAGGTCTAGGGCAGGGGTCCCCCTCGCCCCAGATTTCCTCTCCTCTGGGATTCAGGGGCGCCATCCCTGTGGCTTCCAGTCCTTTGGAAGGAGGGGATCACCCCAAAGCCAGGAGAGAAGCCTTTAGCTCTTGGCCGGGAGCGGGGGAGCAACCCACTCTGGCTCTCTGAGCAAAGCCCCCTCGGGGCAGCTGGGACCCCCTTCTCAGTCTTCTATTTCCCTTTTCTGCCCAGGTGAATGAATGAATGAATGAATGAATGAATGAATGAAGCCTTTATTAAGTACTTCCTGTGTCTCCACCCCTCCCTGCAGGCCAATAGAAAGAGGCGGGAATTCACACTTCACTGGGGGAGGACTCTAATGAAGGAGAGGGGGGAGCACTTTCAATTTCCTCCCTGGGGGAGGACTTGCCCCGTGTTCGGGGCCCCCACCCCCTCCCCTTTGTCATCCCTCTATTTACTTTGAATGAGTCCCACCTAGTCCTCCCCCCCCCCCGCCTCTGCCACCCCTGGAAGCAGCTTTCCCATGTCATCCATTGTTGGGGGGGGTGTTGGACAAGACCCCCCCCAAAAGCTCCCTAACCTCAGTCTACAGCCCTGATCCCAGGGGCTCAGCCTCAGGGGCTGTGGGAGCCCCCCCTTGGCCCCCGATTATTTGGGCACAGAAGTGGGAGGAGGAGCCCCTGAGTGAAAGCCCTCTGGGCTGCCCCCCCCCGCCTGCCCCCCGCTTTATCTCCCCTCCATCGGCTTGTGGTGTTAATTACGGGCTGTGTAAGCAGTTACTTCCTAGAGCAAATCCACCCGAGGCCCCCGGCCGGCTCTGGCTTTCTTCAGGTTTCAATTTACCCAGTCAAAGTACTTAAAGGAGGAGGAGGAGGAGGAGGAGGAGGAGGAGGAGGAGGAGGAGGAGGAGGATGGCAGGGGGAGGGGGAGGGGGATCCGGTTACAAGTGACCCCAGAGTTCACAGCTTCCAGCCCTTGGAATCACAGCCAGCCTAATAGGGCTTGTGCAGATAAAATTGGGACAAATTGACCCCAGCCCCCAGCTTTCAGCAACAAAGGGGCCCCTGCCCTCCCAGCAGGCCCGAAGCCCTCCGGGGCTGTCTCGGGCCCAGGGGCACCAGACCAGTCCCGTCCTGAGACTTAGGGACCAAGCAGGAAGGTGCCCAGCTTTGTGCCAGGGTTAAACGGCCCCAGTGGGGGCTCAAGGATTAGTTCCTAGGACTAAGGGGCCAAGCAGGAAGGTGCCCAGCTTTGTGCCAGGTGCCATCTCTGAGGTTTAGGAAGTCCTCCAGTGTGGCCCGTCTCTGTTTGAGGGGTTAGCTGTGACGGTCACTTACTCATGGTTACCTCAGTTTCCTCATCTGTAAAAATGAACTGAAGTAGGAAAGCAACCGACATCTTTGCCAAGAACACCTCAGGGGGTCCCCAAGAGTCAGACAAGCCTGAAAAACCACTGGCCAGCAAAGTTTAAGCTTTCTTTTGAATGATGAAATGGCTATCTCTCCACTGACAGTGCCCCGGGCCTTATAACTGGGGGTTCCTTCCCCCGAGATCTTGACCTTCAGACTTATCAGCAATGGTTGATGGGGAGATTTTCCCCTTCCACAGATGTGTTTTTATTCTGGCTGCATTGATTGCGACTAGGGCGAGGCTGAATTTGCCCCCTTTGCCGGATCCTGGCTTATTGATGTATTATTTAGAAACTCTTGGGCCATTTGGGGTTCCGCCGGTTCGTCTCCCTCCCTCGGCCGCCCATTTTGTCCCCCTTACGAGGCCATAAGGACACTGGCCACCGGCAGAGAAACCCACAGTGCTGGGGGGGGGGGGCTAATGCCTCAGCAGAGCCTCAGCTATGGACCGAATGCTCTCCCACAGTCCCTTGCAAGCCCCCTCCCCCTCAGGGCTCCCCAACCCATCACAGAAAGCAGCCTTTTGGGGAGGGGGGCTGCAGGGAGCCTCGGCTGTGTGAGCTGGAGCAGGTCTTTCACCCCATTGGAACCCGGGGTGAGGCAGCTGGGTGCCATGGGCCTGAAAGGGAGGCTCGCACCCTGACCCAAGCCTCCAGCCAGGCAGGAGCACGTTTTCTCCCCCTCAGGGAATCGGGCTCTTCCTCTGCCCCAGGTCTGGAGTCTGAGGCCGGGTGGGAGTCCCCCCCTCTGCCAATCCCCACCCACGGGAGCTGCCTCTCCGGCCTCAGGCTCCTCATCTGTGAAATGGAGCTGATGGTGGGCTTCCCTGAGCCTGTGATCCGGAGGGTCCAAGCAGCCTCTGTCCCCCCTCCTCTTCCTCGGCTGCCCTCCCCCCAGCCTGGGCAGCCCCTGGCCCTTGGGCAGCCCCTGGCCCTTGGGCAGCCATCTCTCCGTCCCTCTCTGCTCCAGCACCCTGCAGAAGCTCCTTTTCTCTCTGGGTCCCAGGCCAGCCCCACCCGTCAGGGACCCATGAGGAGCATTTGCTTTACAAACCTCCTAGGTGGGTCCCAATTAAACACAGATAAATGCAAAGTGACTTCTGGGAGGAGATCCTGGCGGGCTGCCCGGAGGAGACGCCATGGACCTGCCCAGCCCTCTTGGGCCGGCCCTTCCCTTCCCCACAATCCTCCTTGGGACAAAGAGCGCTGGCAATAATCCCAAGCGCATTTCCCAAAGTCAGCTGGCCCTCCCGCCAGGCCTGAGAGGCGGACGTCCCCATTGCACGGAGGAGGAAACTGAGGCTGGGGGTCCAGACTTTGTCCAGATCCCGGACTCGGCTCTCCCGAGGCTCTCGGTCCCCCAGTGCAGCCCCCCCCAGCGGGTCGGAGGCCCCTCCCGCTGTCCCTCCGTGACCCCGTTCTTTTTGACCGCCCTGAGTTCAGAGGGACTTATCTGAGAGGGTCCCGGCGGGGGCAGCCCCCGGTCCCTTTCCCGGTGCATCTGTGTGTATGTTTATACAGTGAGGGTGCCGGCCGGGGGCCCCAAACTCTTTGAGATGGCTTTCTGAACGCATTCAGGGCAGACACTTTTATTATCCTCCTGTCCTTCCTTGAGAGAAAGAAACAAACAGAGCCGGGGTGAAGCAAAGGTTTGGGAGGCACAGGGGGAGCAGGGGGGGAGAGAAAGCAGCCCGGCTGCTCCCAGCATCCCCCGGGCAGGCTCGGGCTGACCTTTCCCGAGCCGCTGCCCGGCCGCGCAGAAGGAAGCCGTCCGCCTGCCCTCCTCGGCAGCCCCGGCCTTTCTGCCTCCGCTGGCCGGCCGGCCCCGGTGCCAGTTTGGGCAGCCCCCTGCCTCGGGCCAGAGGCCCCCAGACCGAGGGAGAGGGCGAGCCCAGAGGCCGACCTTCCTTCCCTGCAGGTTTCCTGCCTGCGTCGAAGCCCCGCCGGCTTCCTCCGGTGCCCTTCCCCGCTTCCATCCATGCCCGATGATACCCGATGGCCCCCCAGGGTCCCCGATGGGGGCAGCCGGAGGGACACGGAGCTTAGTCCTTGCTTCTCCATCCCCAGAACGCCCCCTCCAGGAAGGTCCCCGTGGGTGCAGCTGGCACGGGCTGGCCCCTGGGCACCCTCTGGGGGCTGGCCCCGGGCCTGCTGGGTTCTATTTTCAGCCCAGGAAGTCTCAGTCACCTGGCTGCCCATTGTTCCCCACCTTGGGGCTCCTGCCCTCGGGCCTGTTGTGTGATGGGGGTCCAGGGCCATGGGCAGGAAGGAAAGGAGGCAGGAAAGAAGGCTGAAGAGAGGGCGCTCCATTTCCCAGGCAGGAACCGGGGGCCTCTCCCAGGGCACAATGAGGGCGTCCTCTTCCTGGCTGGCGAGGGTGGGGTGGGGGTGCAGGTGCAGCCGGGACGGGCTCATTTTCTCCAGGCTCTGGCCATTGTCAGTGGGCCGGCCCAGAATGCCCTTCGGTCTGCTGGGTGATTACCCACCTCCCAGTGGGGGCTTTGAAGGGACAGCCCCCCCTTTGGCCTGCTGGGTGATTACCCACATCCCAGTGGGGGCTTTGTGGGGGGCGTCGTCAGGCTGTCTCTCTCACACTTGGGATGTTGGCTGGGCTTCCCCCTCCGGGCTCTCCCTTCCCAGGGGTGCTGCCCAGAACCCGGGCCCTGATCCTGAGTGACTCCCACTGAGCCCAAAGCCGGCCCCCTCTCTCAGACCTCAGGAAGCCCGGGCCTATTCCTTTCTGGGGACGCGGTCATCCAACAGTGTGTCTAAGTGCAGCCACTTGCACGGGGACCCTCTGGCCCGTCTGTACCCCCCTCGGCTCCCCCGGCCCAGCCCAGAGCACTGAGCACAGCCGGGGCTGTCCCAGGAGCTTCCCGGCACCGGGGGGGGGGGGGGGCAAACAGCAAACGAAAGCAGGGCCGGACCCCAAGGAGGCTTACATGTGAGCCCCCGCCCCTCACCACGGGCCCCTCTAACCCCCACTGGAGTCCCTTCAGGCACAAAGGCGTCGATTGGGGGGCTTCCCGGCATGAGAAATGGGTACATTGAGGGGAAGACCCTGAATGTCCCCATCTTCTCTCACCCTCTCCCTTGCCCTAGTCCATTGTCAGGAGCACCTGGAAGGCAGCCTCAGTCAAACGGGGTCTTACCTAAAGAAAGAGAAGATGGGGGGACGGGACCCCCATCTGGGCCCTTTCTCTCTTGTTTCCGGGCTTTAGTTTGTAGAAAGATTGACCCCCCAAACTGGCATCCATAGGACTGGAGGAACAAATGAGAAGTAGCAGGGGAGGGGGCCTGAAGGAAGCCCCTCTCCACTGCTCTCCATCACTGCTCCCCAAAAAGGCAGAACCTGGGCCAGTTGGGAGAGTTGTGGGGGCTGGGCTGGGCACAGAGGCAAGAGGCTGGGGTGGGGGCACGGGCGGGGCGCACGTGGGGTACTGGCTGGATCTGCCCCGGGAGAGAGACCCCCAGTGAGCCCTCCTGCTTTGGCAGCTCTTTCACCGAGTATTTGAGAGCAAACTCCCAGAAGCCTTCATTTTCTTCTTCCCCGTGAGAGTTGGGGTTTGGGATTTGAGTCGGGGGTCGGATATTTGGGGTGTCGGGAGTCAGAGGGTTAGGGTCGGACTCTCTTGGGGACAAGTTTGGACGGGGGCGGGAGATAATCAGCCCCTTCATAAGTGAACGGGATCTGTCTTTGAATTAAATGCGGCCATTGAAGTCATTGAGTCTTGGGAAGGAGGCGGGTGGATGGGGGTGGGGGGCACCAAGATCCTGATCCCTCTGGAGGGATCCTGCATCTGTCTTTGGAACCCCCGATCGATAAGGAATCCTATTGATCAGTGTGGCCGGTCCAGGCGCCCCCCTGGCGGGCCGTGGGCACACTGCGGCCATTGGCAGTGCCCCCTGGGATGGACGAATGGGACAGGGTGCTGGCTGGCATCGGCTGGCAAAGAGATTGACGGGTGGCAGCAGAGAGAGCGGCTCGTCCCACGCCGAGGCCGGCGTCCGTCTCCTCCTTCTAAGCCCAGCTCCGAGGAGCAGCGTTTTCCTAATTATCAGAGACTTTCAGCCCTTGGACATCACGGCTCTAGAGCTGGGAGGAAGCTTAGAGGCTCGCCCATTTTACAGACGGAGAAACTGAGGCCCAGGGAAGGAGGACAAAGTGTCCAAAGTCACTCTGGGTCACCCCGCCTCTAAACCCTGCAAGGGATCATGGTGAGCTGGAGTAGACAGGTGAGGAGGGGAGTGGGGGTGGGGCAGTGGATGGAGACACGGATTCTACAAAGTCAGAAAGAGCCGATCAATAAGCACTTATTAAACACTTACTGTGTACCAGGCACGGTGCCACATCCTGGAGATACAGGAAGACAGACAATCCTTGTCCGCGGGGAACCTGTGGGCTCATGGGAAGGACAAAACTCAAAAAGCTGAAAGTCAGGCTCAAATCTCCCCTCTGAGGCTAGCCAAGACACCCTGAACAAGTCGGTCTCTTCAAGCCTCAGTTTCCTTCTCTGTAGAATGGGCTTGATGCCATTCTGGCTATGTCTGTGGCCGGATCTGAATAAACACTTGGTGGACCTCCCCGACCTCCAAGGCCCCGTCTTTCTAACTCTGTGATTTGGAATCATTTTTCTAAAGAACCATCAATCCTCAGACAGCGTCCTGGAAGGGCAGCGTTCGAGCAGGGCCACCATGAGTGTGTGTGTCTAAGTGTGTGTGTGTGTGTGTGAGTGAGTGTGTGTGTGTATGAGTGAGTGTGTGTGTGTGAGTGGGTGTGTGTGTGAGTGTACGAGTGTGTGAGTGTATGTTTGAGTGTGTGTTTGTGAGTGTATGAGTGTGTGTGTGTGAGTGAGTGTGTGAGTGTGTGTGTGTTTGGTGCGTTCATGAAATCAGCAGATCCGCGGCCATCTCGTTTTGCCCAAGGCCATGCAGTGAGTTAGTGGGTGGCTGGGCAGCTGACACTTGGATCTCCAGGAGGGGAGAATCCTTTCCCGGGGGGTCAGCTCGGCGGGGCTCCCTCCTCCGTCCTCCCGGCTTTTCCCTTTACTCCTTCCGGGTCCGAGGCTGACCCCTTGGCTCGGTCTGTGTCAGGTTCACAGAGATCCGTGCTCCTCATGGCTCCTCCCCTTTGGGTTTCTGCCTTGGAGAAATCCCATCCCTTCATCCCCCCCTGATCCCAAGCCCGGAGACAACCCACGGAGACAGAAATGGAGTGAAGAGGAGGGGCAGGGGAAAGGCCGCACTCCCACCCGAGGGGGGGCTGTCTCACAGAGAGTGCCCACCCCCCAACCTTTCACTGCAGGGCGTGGGACAGAGTCTGGCTGGCCCTGCTCAAAGGTGCAGGGAGGACGCTGGCTGGAGTGGAGACCCAGAGGTGCAGGCCTGGGGGCCCCGAAGCCTCTCCCTCTGGGGCGTGGCGAGAGCCGGGGCTTCGGGGCCTCCCTTCCCTCCCTGGATCCTCTCTGCTTTGGCTCGGCTTTTTGTTCCGATACCGAGGACTCGCACGGGCCAGGCTGGCGGGCGAAGGCCGTGACGGGGCTTTGGACACTGCCGCAAACACGTACGAAGGAACCAGCCCAGCCGCGTTCGGGGGGGGGCACTGGCAGAGCGCTCACTCAGGAGGCTGGAGGAGCCGACTCCCAGGCCATCCTCCCTTCATAGCCCTGGAGATTTAGCAGCTGAGGCCCCGTGAGCCCATCCCACCTTTTCCTCACCACCAGCCCATCATGGCGGCAGGGAGGGCTTCCTCCAAGCCCCAGCTGTTGTATTTGAGATGGGAGGGGGTGAGTTGGGTGGGAGGAAAGCCCCTGGCCGTGTCCCTGGCAGCATGGAGGCTGGAGGGGCAGTGCTTGCTCCGAAGGAAGAGTTGCCGCTTCTTCAGGATCCTGGGTCCGCCCTGATCACTTTGTCTTTTCTCTACAAGGATCCCCGAGATCATCAAACTGCGGCCTCCAAAGTGGGTGACACCCGAAGACGCCTGTTCAGAGCCGGGCGGCCGGGGGCCTCGTGGTCCGTGCGGGGACAACTACGGAGCCTTCAACAGACTGAAGAATCAAGCCGAGGTGTGCAGGATGTGGGCTGGCGCCTGTACGTGCAGATGGACACATGTGTGTATATGCTGAAGCGCTTCCCGCGGGCGCACAGTGGACAGAACTGGGCTGACCGAGGCGGGCGACCAGGAGCTCCTCCTCGTTACGGTAGCCAGAGAAGTGGGGCCCTGGCTTTGGGCTCCCCCCCTGTGCCGGCCACGGCCAGGGAGTCCGGGGGCTCCCCTCAGGCGTGTGCCCCCAAAATGCAGGAGTCCCCAAAGCTCCGCCTGGCTTTCAGTCACAGAGACAAGACAGATATTCCTGGAAACGAGAGGCAGAAAGCGCCAGGCGCGGCCCAGGGAGTGCAGGCGGGAGGGCAGTATTCCCCGCTGGCACACTCTGGTGACACGTGTGCCCCGAGGCGTGTCTCTACATCTGGGTCTACACAGTCCCGTGTGTGTTTATGGGTGTGTACAGCTTGATTAGGGGATTCGACAAAGGAAGAGGAACAGCTCTTAGACGGGGACCCTACAGGGGTCTGGGGGAAGCCCAGAGGAAGCAGCTGGATTTGGGGACCCCCAAGGGGGGGTCTGCACTCAGCACCCTCCCCTTGCACTCACTTCTGTGCTCCCAACAAAGTCCCTCGACGGACCCCGCTCCCCGCGGCCCAGCAACTTCTTCCCCGCTGAGCACAAAGTGCAGTCCCTCGGCCTCTGGACCTCTCGGCGCCCGGACCCCTGAGCCTCCAGGGTGCTGCTGGATCAGCAGTTCTTTCCTGTCCCTTTGTGTGGGGGCCCCTCACGGCTCTGCTCGGGGACCGCTCATCAGGCCCCGGAACCAGACTGTCATCCCGCGAAATGACGCCCAAGTCTGCCCGTCCGGCCTTGATGTCTCCGGAGCCGCGGCGGCCGCCATCAGCCCCTGCTAAAGCGTGGCCGGCAGAAAACGGAGGCCGACTTCTGGGCCTCCCCCCAGCCTCCCACCCGTTCTCCCCCTGCTTTTCCATCGAAGGTTCTTCTTTCCTTCCAGTCTCACATTCATCATCTCAAAGCCATTCTCAACTATTTCCCCCTGTGTCTCTGTCTCTCCAGCTCTAGCTCTCCCTGTTTCTCTATCTCTCTCTCTCTCTCTCTCTCTCTCTCTGTTCTCTTTCTGTCTTTCTCTCTGTGTCTGTCTCTCTGTCTCTCTCTGTCTCTCCTCTCTGTCTCTCTGTTTCTTTTTGTCTCTTTATCTCTCTGTTTGTCTGTCTCTCTCTGTCTCTGTCTCTCCTCTCTGTGTCTTTCTGTCTCTCTTTGTCTCTCTGTATGTCTCTGTCTCTGTCTCTATCTCTTCTCTCTGTCTCTCTGTGTGTCTTTCTGTCTCTCTGTCTCTGGCTCTTCCTGTTTCTTTATCTCTCCTCTGTCTCTGTCTGCCTGTCTCTCTCTGTGTGTCTTTCTGTCTCTCTCTCCCTATTTCTTTATCTCTCATCTGTCTGTCTGTCTGTCTGGCACGGTTTTCAGAAATCCAAAGCCCATCAGGGGCGGCTTCTGAGGAAAGCAGATTGAAGGAAGCTTCCTGGCATGGGCACATGCCCTCCCCAGCATGGCAAGGTCCCAGAGTGCCAGGGTCAGGCAGGGTCTTAGGCCACAGAAAAGTGACAGAGACCTTGGAAGGACCTTTGACTGTGGGACAAGAATTGCAGGAAATGGGGGAGGGGACGTTGGACATGGTACCTGGGAGGTACTCATCATAGGAGGGACATCGCACAGAGAGTACTAGAGCTGGGAGGGAACTTAGGACAGAAAGTGCTGGACTTGGAAAGGGTCTTAGAATGTAGAACATGGAAGATCCAAGGTGGCACATGAATATAGAAAGTCTTGTTGCTTAGAACATGGGAACGTAAAGCAGATCATACCTTAGAACGAAGAACTTGGGGCATCAAAATGTAGAACATGGCAGATCTGAGGTGGCCAGGACCTTAGAACTTGAATATAGATAATCTTATTACTTAGAACATAGAACATAAAGTGGATTATCCCTTAGAACAAAGAACTTGGGGCATCAGAATGTAGAACATGGAAGATCCAAGGTGGCAAGGACCTTAGTACTTGAATATAGAAAGCTTTGTTGCTTAGAACATGGAACCTAAAGCGGATCATACCTTAGAACAAAGAAGTCGGGGTGTCAGAATGTAGAACACGGAAGATCCAAGGTGGCAAGGACCTTAGTACTTGAATATAGAAAGTTTTGTGGCTTAGAACATGGAAGCTAAAGCGGATCGTACCTTAGAACAAAGAACTTGGGGCGTCAGGGCTGGCGTTCCTTGAGAAGTCAGAACGGAGAAGACCAAAGCTGGGAGAGCACTGAACCCCAGAGCAGGGACTACAAGACTGGGGAGCACCTCGGGATGGAGAATGCTGGAACTGGAAGCTGCCTCAGAAAATGGGATGTTGCTGGGTGGAACTGGGAAGATCCCGGATGTCCAGCTTGGGAGGAGCCTGAAGGTCACATCCTCCAATCTCACGGATCCCAGGCGGGAGAGCTGACCTAGAACACGGTGTCCCTCCTTGGTCATGGGATGGACTTGGCGGCCGACCCCACCCGTAAATCAGGGGCCCTGGATGAGGCTGCTGCAGCTGGGAGGGGCTGAAGCTGACCTGGGCTTACGCGGTGAGCATCCTGGCTTAAAACCAACAGGAAAGAGCCTCCTGACCCCATTTCAAGCTGTCTCCTTCTTGCAAGGACTATGGGTGAGGAAGAAAGTGGGTTGGCTTCTTTGGGGGGGATGGAAAAGAAGGGGCTAGCTTCCTTTGCTCTGGCCCCCTTGGCTGGAGGGCCCTGGGCACTGGCACCCCAGGAAAGGCATGCCTGCTGGGGCTGAGCGGGCCGGGGCTGAGTGGGCCGGGCCGGGGCTGAGTGGGCCAGGGAGAGCAGGACTGGGCTGAGTGGG
>JAJPUD010033828.1:463-11147 GCA_023553655.1 Myrmecobius fasciatus
ATAACCGCTTTGGTCATATCCCACAAATTTTGGTATGTAGTCTCATTATTGTTGTTGTCCTGGATGTAATTATCGATTGTGTCTATAATTTGCTCTTTCACCCATTCATTCTTCAAAATTAGATTATTTAATTTCCAATTAACTTTTGGTCTATTTTCTCCTGGCCTTATATTACATGTGAGTTTTATTGCATCATGATCTGAAAAGGATACATCTACTATTTCTGCTTTTCTGCATTTGATTTTGAGGTTTTTATGTCCTAACACATGATCAATTTTCGTATAAGTTCCATGAACCCCTGGGAAAAAAAGTATACTTCCTTCTATCACCATTCAATTTCCTCCAGAGATGTCATACCTAACTTTTCTAACATTTTGTTTATCTCCCTAACTTCTTTCTTATTTATTTTGTGGTTTGATTTATCTAATTCTGAGAGAGCAAGTTTGAGATCCCACACTAGTACAGCATTACTGTCTATTTCTCCTTGCATCTCTGTTAGTTTCTCCTCTAGGAATTTAGATGCTATACCACTTGGTGCATATATGTTTAGCATTGATACCTCTTCATTGTCTATGGTACCCTTTAGTAAAATATAGTTTCCTTCCTTATCTCTTTTAATTAGATCTATTTTTGCTTTTACTTGATCTGAGATAAGGATTGCTACCCCTGCTTTTTTTTGTTCACTGGAAGCATAAAAGATTCTGCTCCAGCCCTTTACTTTCACTCTGTATGTATCTGTATGTTTCAGATGTGTTTCTTGTAAACAACATATTGTAGGATTCTGGCTTTTAATCCAGTCCACTATCCTTTTCCGTTTTATGGGAGAGTTCATCCCATTCACATTCACAGTTAAAATGACTGTATTTATATTTCCTGCCATCTTATTTACCGAGTTATATTTTTCTCTTCCCTTTCCCCTTACTCCCTTCCCCCCTCCCCAGTATTTTGTTTTTGATGGCCGCCTCCCTCTAACAATCCTCCCCCCTTTAGAACCCTCCCTCTTCTTTATACCTTTCCCCTAATCCTTCTATTAATTTATCCTTTTCTTTTCCTCCTTTCCCTCCTACTTCCCTATACAGAGGGCCAAGTTTTTCCCTGAAATCAAATGCATCTGATATATTCCTTTAGAGCCAAATCTAATGAGAGTAAGATTTACACAATGCTCATCACCCTCCCTTCTTTCCCTCAATTATATTAGATTTTCTATGTCTCTTCATGAGACTTTGCCTTATTTTACCTCCTTTTTATTTTTACTTTATTTTACCTCCTTTCTCCTCCTCCCCTTTTTTTTACAGTATGATATACCTTCCACCTCTAATTTCTTTTCGATTATTATCAAAGTAAAATCAAATTATACCCCCATTCTTTAAGGATACCCCTAGTAGAGATATAGTTCTCGAGAGTTCTTTCCTTTTTACCTTTTTACGCTTCTCTAGAGTTCTGTGTTTGGAGGTCAAATTTTTTGTTCAGATCTGGTCTTTTCATTAGAAAGAGGTGAAATTCCCCTCTATCATTGAATGACCATCTTCTTCCCTGGAAGATGATGCTCATTCTAGCTGGATAGCTTATTCTTGGCTGTAATCCAAGTTCTTTTGCCTTTTGGAGTATCTGATTCCAGGCCATTCGATCCTTCAATGTAGAAGCTGACAGATCCTGTGTAATTTTAATGACAGTTCCTCAGTATTTGAACTGTTTTTTTCTAGCAGCTTGTAATAGCTTTTCCTTGGTGCGATAGTCCTGAAATTTGGCCACGATATTCCTTGGGGTTTTAATTTTGGAGTCTCTTTCAGGAGGTGATCAGTGAATTCTTTCAATGCCAACTTTGCCTTCTGATTCTAAAACATCAGGGCAATTCTCTTTCATGATTTCCTGGAAGATAGCATCAAGTTTCTTTTTTTCATCGTGACTTTCAGGGAGTCCAATAATCCTTAGATTGTCTCTCCTGGATCTGTTTTCCAAGTCAGTTGTTTTTCCTAAGAGGTATTTCATATTTCCTTCTATTTTTTCATTTTTTTGTTTTTGTTTGACTGATTCTTGAAGTCTTATTGAGTCATTCATTTCAATTTGTTCAATTTTAATTTTTAAGGTATTATTTCCTTCAGCTATCTTTTTTAGCTCCTTTTGTAACTGGCCAATTGAATTTTTTGGTTCATTGCATTCTTTTTCCATTTTGCCAATTTTATTTTTCAGTGAATTGTTGTCTTTTTCCAATTCACTAATTTTGTTTTTCAGTCAATTGTTATTTTTTTCCAATTCACTATTTTTATTTTCTAATGAGTTGGTGACTTTTTCCAATTCACCAATTTTGTTTTTTAGTGAATTGTTGTCTTTTACCAATTCACTATTTTTATTTTCTTGTGAGTTGATGACTTTTTCCAATTCAACAGACTTATTTTCCAGTGAATTGCTGTCTTTTTCCAATTCACTAATTTTGTTTTTCAGTGAATTGTTCTCTTTTACCAATTCACTATTTTTATTTTCCAGTGAGCTGATGACTTTTTCCAATTCACCAGACTTATTTTCCAGTTTTTCATATCTCTGTTGCAGGGCGATATTTCCTTTTGC
Organism: Myrmecobius fasciatus; assembly: GCA_023553655.1. Taxonomy (NCBI): domain Eukaryota; kingdom Metazoa; phylum Chordata; class Mammalia; order Dasyuromorphia; family Myrmecobiidae; genus Myrmecobius; species Myrmecobius fasciatus. The sequence goes on from JAJPUD010033828.1 coordinate 3,029, forward strand.
ACTGCTCTCAGTTTATTTTCCCATTCTTCTTCTAGCTCTCTTTTGAGATTCTTTATGCAATCTTCCAGGTAAGCCTTCTGAAAGGGAGACCAGCTTAAGTCCACTTTTGTGGCTTTATCTGGGATTGTTTTCAGAATCTCAGCATCTGGGGACTTCTCTAGTTTCTCTCCGTAAAAGCTGTCTATGGTGAGAGCTCTCTTCTTCTTGCTCATGATTTTCAGCTGAGGCATCAGTCACCAGCAGGGAATTCTGCAGCAGCAGCAGCAATTTCAATTTTCCCTGGGGTAATTTGCTTAGTTGAGTTCTGGTCTGGGGCTGATCTGGCTAGATCCGCACTAGGACCACACTTTCAGCTGCTCTCAATCAACCCTTTATCAAAGGTAGACCAGCCAAAGCACCTGCCCGCAAACAGAGCAAAGCGGCCCAAGCATCTCCCAAGGACTTCCAGCAGCCTAAATCATCTGGTTCTTCCCAGCCCCGGACTTGCACCCCGGCTCCGCACTGGTGTCTGAGCGCTGGGAGCTGCTGGATCCCCTGCCCGTCTAAAATTGACCTCAGAAGTTCTTTCAAGGTAGATTTTTGATAGAAGTGCGTTGGAATCCAAGTGTTTGCTGGCGCCCTCATTCTAGAACCAATTTGGAGGCTCAATTTGTCTGGGTCTGAGGGAAGGTCTCAGGAGCTCACAGAGGACACTGTCTGCAGTTCGCCATCTTGGCTCCGCCTCCCCATTAGATACAAATATATGTGTGTGTATATGCATATTTATATATGTATATATATATACACATATATTCTATACTTACTGCTATTTATCAATTCTTTCTCTGAATACAGATTGCATCTTTCTTCATATATTCTTTACAGGTGATTTATCTCCTTTTTAAAAATTTTATCCCCAGTGCTTAACTGAATGGCACACAGAAGACCTTAACAAAATATATGTAATTAATTCCATAAATTAAGATTTCAGTAATCCACAAATTCTATATAATTTATTATATAATTATATTAACATTCTTTATTATAAGTTTTTATATTCTGCATATATGAAAAGTCAGTGCAAGACAAAAAAGTATCCTTTAGTAAATAGTAAATTTGGAGAGGAAATAGGCCAAGTAGAGGTCTATAGGTTATATCTTTTAATGGGGGATACAAAGAAGTAGGCAATTGTTGAAAAATCCATGTTAAATTTAATATGTACTTTAAAATTATACATAATAGAGATTCATGGTATTATTATCTGGTATGCTCTTTTTCAATTCTTCATAGAATAAGAAAGTATACAAGTTTATTAATGCTTGTTATGTTTGGAATTATTAAAAAAAAAAGAAACTCAGTTTTATTCTTCTACCTTGCCATAGCTTAAATACCCTGTGTGGGGTAGAAAGAATAAGTAGGCTGGAAAGCAAGGATTGGGCATAGGGTGGGCAGTTATATTTTAAGCAGAGTCTGTTTAACCTGGTCATTTTTAAAATGGTCCCTCTGAACCTAAGACAACTGAATACTCTATTTTAAAAGTTGGATAAGAACTCATTTAAAAATTTGTAACAGGAAATAAAATTGCTTGGGGAAGGCAATGCATTCCAGACACCACCATCACTACCACCATCACCCTGCAGTAGCCTGATGCTTAAAATACAAATTCTGCCATGGAGCCAATGGCAAGGCCCGCCAAATAACCAATGAAAGACAGATGTGACTACTGGAAAAATAAATTATTGAGTGAGGCATGTGACAAAAGGCAATTAACAAGTTTCCTTATTCTATCCAGCCAATGTTTGGTCTCCCCAAAAGGCTCCTTTCTGCCTTATCCCCATGTCCTTCCCTTTACAGAGAAAACTTCAGGGACACCTATGACAGAAAAAAAAATGTTTTGGGTTTTTTTTTTCCCTTTCTGACATCTGACCAAAAGATATTTCTCTTTCTTCTTGGGACAAATTTGACATCTTCAATTATGCTTGAAGCTTGATACAAATGGTACTGCTAACAAGGCGTATCCATAGTTTTTGACAGACACTTGTGATTCCTTTCTCTCCTAATTATCCAGGGAGTCAGTACCAGCATTAGGCTCTATGCGCTCCAGCTAATCATTTGTAAGCGCTGGAAACAGGACTGCACTTGTAAAAGAACAGCAATCAAATATGGTAAGCAGATGGTTGTTTCTCAGAGGGAGTGTTACCACAGCAGGCACAATTTATTTATGATATTGTAGTCAAGTAGCAAAAGGGCTACAATAAGAGGCTCTCTTTTTATTATATGAATAGTGCCTTCTGACATGGCACTGGAGTTTTAGAAGACGTATGCTTAAGCACAGTACATCTATTAGGATTCACAGCACCTTCCAATGAAAAAGCTATAACATTTTCTGCATCTCAATTTCCTTTTGGAGTTTGAGTAAGGGTTTGAGGGTTTTATTTGTAATAAAGACTGAAAAAGGTACTTTTTTATATTTTGGTTCTTCCCACAGACCTACCTCATGGGTTAGAGAGTGGGACATAAGGAAGACTGTTAAAGGGGTTATGGTGTTAGAAGTTTTTAATTTTGTAAAATCTAAAACAAACAAAAAGCTATAGGAAGGACTAATGCATGAGAGGTTTTTGAGGGTAGGGAAGGATTGCAAGTTAGTCTTTAAACAAATATATAAAAAATATTTTCATTTATGAAACAAGTCATCTGCCTTAAAGTGCAAATTAGCATCAAACAGAAAATTGGGAAATTTACTTGAACACTGCTGTTGGCTAGTTGATCTGACTATAACTACATATACATACTTAAATATACACATTTCCATATGTGTGTTTGAATTTATATATGCATATATGGGGGCATATATATGTATATCTATATATCTATATCCATATGTATATATTTGTATGTATAGATGCATCCCAGGATTTTCAGCAAGGACCACTAAACTACATCTGGCATGAGATCAAGTTAAGGCTCTTGAGGGTAAATTTAAAATAGGCAAAAATATACTCTAGTGGTTATAGCTAAACACTGAAATTAAGCACACTGACTCCACTATTGCTTACTAGATGACCTTCGGCAAGTCAATCTTTTGGTGTCTAGGTTTCCCTAGTTATAAAAAAACACTTGTGATATTTATGGCAAGAGCATTTTAGATTGTTAGAGTCAAACAAAAAGTAAAATCACATATATTATTTTCCTTCTAATTCATAAGAAAAGCACCAAGCTGTGTGAATAGTTCTATGCAGGACTATCACTGAGAAAACTTCTCAGAGTGAATGCATTCTTCTGTTGTTATAGTCAGGGTTCTATTTTTATCCCAGTTTAAGGAATTTCCGCATTTTTAAAAATAATAATACAAAGGATGATCAGTAAGCATTCATTTATCTTTCTTTTGTCTCTGTGGTGGAAGGAATTCAGCTATATAGAACATGAGAAGAAAGCATCTTCTTTCTCAAGATAATAGCCACTGACACAGCATTCCTATTCATGGTTTTACAGTAGTTGTGACACACATATTAAAACTCCTTTGCTGTCATCACTCAAGACTGCTCTCTGGAGACTGATATCTGCATATGCATCATTCCTTTTCAGTCCCTACCTCTCACAGGTCAATGGATTTGTTTCTTGTTAATTGCTCACAACCCATCTAGGTTTTAATCACCTGATTCATCAAAACCCTTTCTCTCTCTTGGCTATACTCATCTTGTCAGTAAGTGATATTTTTGGTAATGAAAACAGCAGAGGTATTGATAGCATCCCTCAACTGAGTAGAAGGCATCCTGCATTAGCTTTGTCTTCCAAACCAACCTTTTCTATTACAATTGACCTTCTCTTGCTGATTATCACACAAATCATAGCCCTTTCCCTCCTCCCCTTCTATTAGAGTATTCTTCCAGCAGCCTTTCAATTGCCTGATTGCAGTTGGTAATTGGATTCATGTTTTGGAGCACAGCTTTCTAAAGAGAAGCCTGGAATGATTCAAATGGAACACCCTGGCCTAAGGCTAAGACCATATGTTAAACTCAGATTTGTGTCAGTAAAACCTACTGCTGCAGCAATAATAAAATCCACTTTCATGTTGCAAAGTTATGTTTTATTAGAGAGTTTAACTTATTTAGGGTTGTCAGTGAAGCCAAATGTCCATGTCATTGCAATATTAAGCTGTTTAAAAGGATGAAGAGATTTCTGTGACTTGGTAAATTATTTAAAAGAAGAAGAAAAAAAATACTACTTAGGCAACTATACTGTCTCATTTCACTTCTCAGACCTGGCTACAAGTAGTTCTCAATTATATAATATCCAAATTAGAGGCCCTCAAAAAACCAATGGTCTGGCAGTTTATTCTGAATCTAATGCCCACTTTTGAGTAGAGGAAATATAGAGCTTTCCAACTTCCCATGACTCTTCTTAGATCGAAAAACCTTCTCTATTCTCTTTTTAAAAGAAACAGAGACTGTTTCAATATATATGCAATCGATAACTCTAGATTTTTTTTTTTACTGGTAGCAATATAGTCCTTTGAATATCTGCTGTATGTTCATAAGTTATGATGTGGTTTCTTTTTATGCAATATTGTATTTTCTATTTTCTTAACAACAACAAATGCTTAGGAAACTCTGAAAAATTACAAATACTAAATAAAATAAGTAAAACAAAATTATTCCACAGGGATGGATCAGTTTCTTTACATCATAATGATGATACTTGAAATTAATATTCTATTATACAAGGTAGTGGTTTAGAATACTAGACCAGGAATCAAGAATAACAATAGCATTTATATATAACACTTGAAAGTTTTCAGAGAGCTTTATTTATCTTATTTGAGATTAATAATAACCCTAAAAGGTGGATGCTGTCATTATCCCAATTTTACAGATAAGAAAAACTGAGGCAGAGAATTTAAGTTACTTGGTCTGATTCCAGCTTCAGCACTGTTACCTAGCACCTGCCCTACCAAGCTAGGAAGATGAAATGTATCTCTGACTTCTGACACTTCCTTTGACACCTAAATTTGGCTTCTGAATATTTTCTGTGTGACCATGAGTAAGTCATTTAACTTCTCTGAGACACAGTTTATTCATAAGTAAAAAAAAAAAAATATGAAAACATTACCTTGTAGAACACACAGTATTTTTAAAAGACTTTGAGTTAAATATCTTTTATCTGTCAGTCATAATTATATTAAATATTAGTGGGTACAATGAATTCATGAATATGCTTCAGACAATAATTTAGTTAACTAATAGTGTAGATGATGAAATCGCCACTCTTTTAATGCCTGGTAAGGAAAGATATGTGAGAAATTTGTTTATTCATTTTTGAAAATCTTTAGGTTAAAAGAAAGGGCTACAACTCTTTGCTGAGGGTCACGAAGGAAGAAAGAAATAATAACCAATTTTTTATTCCTAGCATATAACTCTAACCACTGGTATTCAATTCAATTCAAAAATCAAGCACTTACTATATTCAATGTGAGATGGAGCAGTGGACAAAGTACCAGACCTATAATCAGGAAGATTCATCTCCCTTAATTCAAAACTGGCCTCATGCATTTACTAACTGTGTGACCATCTTTGCCTCAGTTTCCTCACTTGTAAAATGGTCTGGAGAAGGAAATGCTCCAATATCTTTACCAAGAAAACCTCAAATGGGTACAACAAAGAGTTGGACATAACTGAAAGGGCTGAACAACAGCAGCAATAACATATGCAATGTGCTACATGATATCAAATTGAGAGGAAAAAAGCAGTTTTCACCCTTGAAGAACTTTCTATTCATTAACAGTGTAATATAGTGGGAAGAATAGTAAATTTGGGATCAGAAAACAGCTTTAAAACATAGCTCTATTATTTTTAACTACCTCTGTGGCCTTAAGCAAGTAACTATACATTTCTCACCCTCAGTTTTCTCACTTATAAAATGAGATTGTTGCACTAAATTGCTCTTTAAAATATCTTAAAGCATTAAAGCTTGACTATAATCTTGACTGCCCCATTCCAGCTGTAAATCTTCTGATTTTAAAATATCACACTCTAATTCCTAATATAATTACAGTAACTCTTAAATACCTTTGCAAACAGAAGCCAAAAAGAGAAAAAAAAATATCGGACTGCATTCCTCTTCCCTTATACTTAATCACTTTGAGTTCTGAGTGTTTCTGTACTCACATTAAAATATAGGTTTATTGTTATTGTTATTTGTGTTTTTTTCTCTATGGGGATCATGATATGAGGGAGGTGTTGCCATGACATGCAAGTGAATTAGATTTAAATGAGGGAGGAGTTTGCAAGGTCACCTGCCTCACTTTCTCCTCTGGAGCAATCTGGGCTCATTGGCCAAATATAGACCAGATCACTGGAGATGGCCCTGGATGAAGTGGGAGATCATGGCCTTTTTAGGCTAAGATCTTTTAACAGATCTCAGTTTGACTGAGGCAATGCCCAATCAGTGATTAAGGCTAGGTAAGAAAAGGAGCAAAGAATGATCTTCTTTATGCAATCAAAATAAATAAATAAATAAAACTGTGGGGCAAAGCCCCTTTCAGACTTGGATCCTCTCCATAGACATACCAAGTAAGTGGTAGATAACAATGATCTTGACTCTTGGCCTGTTTTTCTATGTTTTATTTATCCTATACAGGAAAACTAGAGAAATTTTGGATTTAAAAACAGGAGAACTCCAGATATTTTGTAATGATTAAGGGGCAGAAATCTATAGTCTATCCTCAGAGAAATTGTAAAGTTTATAGAATACTCACCATAAACCAGGATGAGCTTTCTACTGAAGGAGAATAAGTCCAGTGGTAGAAAAGTGGTAGAAAGACAGCCTGGAGTTATTATCTAGTTGAGACTGCTCTGATCTATGTTTAAATCAGTAGAAGATATCAGGGCTATGATCAAAAGGCTTCTTTTGTTCTTTTTTTCTCATAAAATGAGGGGGTTGTCCTCTAAATCATGATCCTATTCTCTTTCACTCTATAACATCAAAAGTATGACTTGCCAGTGAATGTTCTATGCATTTCTACTCTGTATTCTATTCTGTGAATTCCTGCTCTGTCCATTGTGTGTGCCTTAGTTCTATGGACAAAATTGGGGAGGGGGTTTTGTTTCTGCTATTTTTCTTACTATACAACCTCATTCAATGTCTTTATCTTGAACTAATTGTGTCCTCAGCCTGGCTATTATAGGCACACATTGGTCATTGCTCCTGAGAAATAATCTTACAAGGGCAGACCCATAGATTACCTTAAACTATCTCTAATAGGAGATACATCCTGTGATCAGAGGTTGGGGGAGCAAGTGCTTTAGGTATAAATGACATTTGGAGAAGTAATACTCCTACAAGTCATCAAACTTCTCTGTGAAGACCTCTTTTAGGAGGTGCTAGAAATTTATTTAGCATCTTGATTGTGCCTCATTATTGAGATCCTCCTAGACATGCCTAGGATCAATCCAAATAGAATTACTTCTTTGTGGTATTGTTGAATTTTTGGTTTATATGCTTTTCTTTAAAAATATTTTATCATTTTCACATAAAAATAATTAAGAGATCCCATACTTGAGTCAAAAGCAAATGAAATTAACAATGATAATGAATGACTTACAGAGAATTTGTGATCATGTTAACAAGAAATTATATGTTATGGAATATTATTGCTCTGTAAGAAACGACCAGCAGGACGATTTCAGAGAGGCCTGGAGAGACTTGCATGAACTGATGCTGAGTGAGATGAGCAGAACCAGGAGATCGTTGTACATGGCAACAACAGTACTATATGAGGATCAGTTCTAAGGGATAGGACTCTCTTCAACAATGAAATGCTTCAAACCAATTCCAATTGTTCAGTGAAGAAGGCCATATACACCCAGAGAGAGGGATGTGAAATGTGGGCCTCAACATAACATTTTCATGTTCTCTATTGATGTTTCTTGCATTATATTTCCTTTATCGGATCATTCTCTCTTATAGATACGATTTCTCCTGAACAAAAAAATGATGTATGGTAATAACTATACATATATTCGATTTAAGTATTCTAACATAATTATCATGTAGTGGATGTCCTGCTATCTAGGGGAGGGGTGGGGAGTAGGGGGAAAATTTATAACAGAAAGCTTTTTAAGGGTTAATGTTTAGGAATTAC
>JAJPUD010033830.1:0-11146 GCA_023553655.1 Myrmecobius fasciatus
GAACAATTTGGAGCTATGCTCAAAAAGTTATCAAACTGTGCATACCCTTTGACCCAGCAGCATTTCTATTGGGCTTATATCCCAAAGAAATCATAAAGGAAGGAAAAGGCCCCACATGTGCAAGAATGTTTGTGGCAGCCCTTTTTGTAGTGGCTAGAAACTGGAAATTGAATAGATGCCCTTCAATTGGAGAATGGCTGAATAAATTATGGTATATGAATATTATGGAATATTATTGTTCTGTAAGAAATGACCAGCAAGATGATTTCAGAGAGGCCTGGAGAGACTTACATGAACTGATGCTGAGTGAAATGAGCAGAACCAGGAGATCATTGTACACGGCAACAACAGTACTATATGACGATCAATTCTGATGGACATGACTCTCTTCAACAATGAAATGTTTCAAACCACCTCCAATTGTTCACTGAAGAAAGCCATATACACCCAGAGAGAGGGATGTGAAATGTGGACCACAACATAACATTCTCATACTCCTTAATTGATGTTTGCTTACATTGTGTTTCCTTTATCTGATATATCGTTTGTGTAGACAAGATTTTTCTTGCACAACAATGACAAGATTTGCCAATATTTTAACATAATTAACATGTAGTGGATATCCTGCCATCTAGGGGAGGGGTGGGGAGTTGGGGGAAAAATTTGTAATGGAAAGCTATGTAAGGGTTATTGTTGAAGAATTACCCATACATATGTTATGCAAATAAAATTTTAAAAAATATGGCTATAGATAGCTTTGATTATTTCATTTGAAAACTGTTCGTAGCTTTTGATAATTTGTCACTTGAGGAGGGATGACTTTCATTTTTATAAAATTGACCCTGTTCTCTATTTGTTTGAAAAATAAAGACTTTATCAGAAAAACTTGCTTCAAAATTTTTTTCACAGTTACTACTAATAACTAAATTTCCCTTCATCCTATCTCCCCTTTATTCTATTCTCTCTCTTCTTTCATCCCACCGCTCTTTAAAAGTGTTTTTATTTTTACTATCCCCTCCCCCAATCTGCCTGGCCAAATGGCCTTAATTGATTGTATATGTTATTCTGATGAGAGAATTCACTCTTTTACCTTTCCCGTCCTTCCTATCCACTGTAAAAATGTTTTCTTGCCTTTTTCATATGAGGTAATTTGCCCCTTTCTACCTCTCTCTTTCCCTTTGTCTAGTACATTCTTCTTTCACCCTTTAAATTTTTTAGATATCCTTTCATATTCAACTCACAACATACACATTCAAGACTATATTCCTTCTAACTGCCTTAATTATGAGAAAGTTCTTGTGAGTTACAAGTATCATCTTTCCATATAGAAATGTAAACAGTTTAACTTTCTTAAGTCCCTTATGATTTCCCTTTCCTATTTACTTTTTTATGCTTCTCTTGAATCTTGTATTTGAATGTCAAATTTTCTATTCAGCTTTGGTCTTTCCATCAATAATGCTTGAAAGTCCTCTATTTGATTGAATATGCACTTTCCTCCTGAAGGATTATACTCAGTTTTGTCCAGAAGGTGATTCTTGACTGTAAGCCTAGCTCCTTTGCCTTCTGGAATATGATATTCCAAACCTTCTTATCCTTTAATGTATAAGCTGCTAAATCTTGTGTTATTCTGACTGTGGCTCTACTACACTTGAATTGTTTCTTTCTGGATGCTTGCAGTATTTTCTCCTTGACCTGGAACCCCGGAATTTGGCTATAATATTCCTAGCAGTTTTCATTTTGGGATTTCTTTCGGTAGTTGATCGGTGGATTTTTTTCAATTTCTATTTTATCCTCTGGTTCTAGAATATAAGGGTACTTTTCCTTGATAATTGCTTGAAAGATGATGTCTAGACTCTTCTTGTGATCATGGCTTCAAGGTGGTTCTTTAAAAATCAGAATTGAGAAACAATCAAACAAAACAATTTTTTTAAATAGAAAGCATTGTAAAATATTTCATTGGAAAAACAACTGATCTGGAAAATAATTCTTCCACTATAGAATTTGATTAGAGTCATTATTTAAAGAGATGTCTAGAGGTTTGGGAAGAGCTCAAGTAAGTCCCTGCCTTTATTCTATCATCTTGATTCCCTTTTCTGAATTTTTTGCTGGGAGAATGTTCTGGGCCAAGCCTGACTCAGGCTAGTTCCCTTTTAGTTCATTAAGGGCGTGAAGAGACACTTATAAGTCATTCAACAGTTAACAAGAGAAAACTTATTTAGCCATGGAAGCAGAAGGATATTCAGTAAGGATTCACTGAGGAATCTCAGGTTGATGCAAATGAACAAAGCTCTTCACCTTCTGACTTGCCTACAACCAAGCATTAAAACTTATCTTGGAACTCCCTGTGACCACCATTTCCTACTCTGGAAACCAAGAATGTATTTTAACAGTCTGAAACTTCAGTTTAACTTTAATCAAAGCTTTAATTAATTAATTAAGTTTCCCTTCCGGAATTTCCTAGACCAATGAAATCCCAAGTCCACTTCTTATTCTTTAGAAAATCATTTGTATTTACTTCTAAAATATTCCACTGCTTAAAAAATAACACAAGTATTTTATTTACAAATATTTACAAAAATATTTATTTATAAAATATTTTTACTTTGTAAAGTTATTGCTAACCTTATAAAACAATTGGATTTTGTTTTATTGTTTGCAATGGTTATTCCTTGTGTTTGACTTGAGAAGAACAAAGAAGCAGTAAGGAGCAACAGGAACTATTCTTTTTTGAAACAGGAAAGGGAAGGTGGGCCAGTAGGACTAGAGACTAATATTTATGAAAAGCCCCTTATTTTGTGTCCTCTTTCTCTCCCTGAGGATTTCTAGCCATGGGATAAAGAGATGACTTCTCTCCCCTTCCCACCTCCCTTATCAAAGACAATGGGTTGTAGCTCATAGATGCTGAGATAAGCCAGAGGGGGCCTGGAATCTCTGGCTTCTGCCTTTCCATTTCCTTCTTGGAGTACAAATCATTAACTAATTATTTGCAGAAGTAAACATTTTCCTCCTCTGGTAAAAGCCTGGAAGATGTAGATTTCCAGAGTTCTGGATTTGATTGAGTCACCAAAAAGGAGACTCCTCCAAGAGCACAGATCTCACAAGACAAGATGACTATCTCTAAACTGAAGGATTAAAGAGGATCATGTCAGGCTGGCCAGGAGATCTGTACTCACTTTCAAAGTCATTCCATGCAAATATAAGGTTCATCTGAAATACCTATTCTGAGGCTCCATCCTCTACCCTCACTCCTCAACAACTTTGTAAGATACAAAATGGAAGAATGATTATGGCCATTGTACAGATGAAGAAGAGTAAACTCAGGAAAATTCAGTAATTTGGTCTTCTGGTCTTGCTAGCTTAAAAGGGAAAGACCATTTAGTCTTACACACCTCTTCTAGGCAAAATGTAAAATTTACCCCAGATCTAATTAAGAATCCAATAAAAAAAATGATGATTAAGAATCCAATAAAAAAGTGCTATAAGTAACTTTTTCCATCTCAAAGTTACACAAAAAGTCATACAGAATCCCATGGGCAGCAGCATAGGGGGATACCCAAAAAGCCAATGCTAGCACAGGCAAACAAACACATGACCAGTCATGGAACAGAAACACCTGGGTAAACTACAAGGCTATGTATTTGGAGGTCACAAGAATGGAGAGCCCCCAGAGGAAAAATGCAGGATTGTTAGGCTCAGGGAAGATTTTGGATGCCTAGGGTAATTTTAATAAACAGAGTAACACAAAAGTGCTCATTACTGGACAGCCCCAGACACCAAAGGATACTGAGGACCCTCTGCCCTGAGATATCAGAGAGTCAGGAAAATCCAGCATTCAGACCCCCAAAGATTCAGGAGGTAGAATGCAGTTCAGTAAATCAGAGGGACAAAAGGTGTGACTGAATCAATCTATCAGGGTCTCCTTCCATTACAGAAATTAGGAAAAGGGTGATATAGTAGAATTCCCAGTTCCCCTAATGGGAATGATGTTCTTTAGGTCTCAGACTATCTCACTTTAGGAATGCAGCTTTGGGGAATAATATGACACAACATTGGAGAATGAGTGACAGAAAGGGAGAAATAGAGCTCTCTCTACTAGTGGAATCCCAGGGGTGGCAAAGGTATAATTACAGAGTCGCAGAAAGCAACACATGTAAAGTATGATGGCATAACAGTCCAGCCCATCCAGAAATACCTTCATTTTAATAAGAGATCCTTGAGAAATGGCTGAATAAGTTGTGGCATATGATTGAGATGAAACAATATTGCATTGTAAGAAATAATGAGTAGGATTAACTCAGAAAAACCTGGAAAGACTTTTACATGAACAGATACAAAGTGAAGTGAATAGAACCAGGAGAACATTGTACTCAGTGACAATATTGTTCGATGATCAACTATAATTGACTTCACTGTTCTCAGCAAAGCAATGATCTAAGTCAACTCTTAAACTCATGATAAAAAAATCTTACCCACTTCAAGAGAAAGAACTGATGGAGTCTGAATACAGATCAAAGCATACTTCAAAAAATTTTGTTTTTCTTATTTTGAAGGGGGGGGGCCTCTGTATTTTTAAAAAATATATAATTAATATGGAAATATATTTATATGACTTCACAAGTATAATCTGTAACAAATTACTTCCCTTCTCAATCAGGGAGAAGAAGAAGGAAAGAATTTGGAACTTAAACTTTTTAAAAATGAATTTTAAAATATTTTATCTAGCTCTACTGGCTTTGTGGCTGTTATTCATACTTGACACTTCATCTTCTGAACTGAGGCTCTGAAGGAGTCAAAAGGAAGAAACTTCTGTTATTCCTAAGCTAAATCTCTGCTTCATCTAAATTTTTAGTATCAAAATTGGAAAAACAAATTCATAATATTCCAACAAAAACCTCTTGTCATTTTTCATTTCTTGATTCTCTTTGGGATTTTCTTGGTAGAGATATTGGAGTGATTTGCTATTTCCTTCTCTAGTTCATTTTACAGAGGAGAAAGCTGAGGCAAACAGAGTTAAATGACTTGCCCAGGATCACACAGCTAATGAGCATCTAAGGCCATATTTAAACTCAGAAAGATGAGTCTTCTGACTTCAAGCCTGACACTCTGCCCACTGCGTTATCTAGCTAGCTCCACCTCAAACTTTGCATTTACTTGTTTGTGTACAATCCATTTTATAACTCCATATGTCCTCCCATACTTACTATTTTTTCTTTTTAAAATTTTCTTTTTTAGATTATACATGTACATTCTTTTTTACAAATTTCTGTAGGAATCATGTTGAGAGAGAAAAATCAGATCAAAAGGAAAAAACACATGAAACAAAAAAACAGACCAAAAAAAGGTAATGTGTTTCAATCTTCATTGAGTCTTTATAGTCTTCTCTCTGAATGCAGATGACATTTTCCATCCAAAGTCTAACTCACTATTGATGGGAGAAATGCAAATAAAAGAATACTGAAGTGCTATCTCAAACATATCAGATTAGTTAATAGCTGACAGAATGGGAAATAACAAATGGTAAAGCTCATGTGAAAAAGAATGAGACATTAATACATTATTGGTGGAGTTGTGAACTGATTCACCCATTTCATTGAGCAGAACTATGCCCAAAAGAATATAAATCATACAGCCCCTTGGACCTAGCAATACAACAGGGTCTGTATCTCAAAAGACAGAAAAAACCAAGAGATGCAAAGACTTTGATGACCTGAGTGGTCATTTCATTTACTGATGAACACATACTCAGGCAAGGAATGGTCTTTGTGAAAGATTCCTATAAGACAGAGAGAGACAAATTCCAAAACAATTTGTGAAAAGGTGAGGCAGGTTGGGAACAGTGGCAGAGTCAGAAAGAAAGAGCAGCAAGTTAGGGAACCCCCTTGACAAGCAGCTTCCCCTGGAGCTTTTTGGAAGAGAAACAGTTGGAATACTGCTATAGCAGAAAGCAGCAGTTGGAAGCAAACTTGAAGGAACTTGGTAATTGAATGAAGTAAGTTCAAGCCTTGAGGAATAAAGGCTGACTTAGGGTGCATTGTCCATGTGTATGACTAATGAGGGATGAAATGCAGGGCCCAGGCAAGGATTGAGAGATGAAACTAGCATAGACTATTGGGATCTAGGCCTGATGTCTGATTTTCAAAAGGAATCTTTGCCCTTGCTCTTCTGGCTAAAGAAAAAAAATTCTGCTTTTGAATCAACCTCTTTGCTCTACTGTAATTTGGGGGGCTTGAGAAGGGTTAGCATATTTGACTATCCTCAATGATCTTTTCCCTTTCTCATTTACTTTTACTTCAAAAAAACAAGGATTCCTACAGAAGAACAGACAGTTGATACTAACATGTGAGTATCTTAACTTGAAATGAATATTTCACTTGAAGGAACATACTCTTTATGTTAGTCAACACATTTTTTCATTTTTTCTTATATAGTCACTTTAAATTAAAGTGAATTTGATGATTACATACATATATACATCCATATACATGTACTTGCATACATCCACAATTGTACATATGTATACATATAGAGAGAAACAAAGTACATATGTATCTATAGAAATTTATTTATGAAGAATCCCAGGAAGGATTCAAAAGGGATATGAAATACAAAACTCTTTAAACTGACTGCCTTTTCTTTCTTCCCTTACTACTGAAATGCCACTTCAGCGTCTTAACTAATTCTTGCCTAACCTTGGAAGCTTAGATAACTTAAAGTACAGCAAAACCCCTGGGCCCAAAAGGAAAACTGCTATTTTATCATAGCACTTAACCCATCTGCCTTCAAGGACAACAAGAGACATCTTCTTGAGTCCGTACAAAAGCCCCCATAGGTCTCCAAGCCCTCATGCACCCCTTGGGCCCAACTGACAAGTGCAAACTCAGCATTCCATGCTCAATCCCCTGCAGACACATCTTGTTGGTCCCATTAATCTCCGCCTTCTCTTAGGTTCCTTGGAGTTGCTTTTCACTCAGCCCCCTCCTTTGTTAATTCCCTGGAAGTCTTAAGGCCTGACATACCCAGGCAAGAAATTAATGGCTGGATTTTTGCTTCTGAACTTTGCTTTTATTGCTTATGATAAGGACCTCCCCCTCATGGTTCTTTGCTCCTTATAAGCTCGACTCTCTCTCCATTCCGCCAGCTTGATCTGGGATTTCAATCCCATTGCAACCAAATTACAATTTTATTTTATCTCGCATCTGTTTTGGTATAACACTACTACATTTTGGTATAACAGTATTACTACAATCTTACATAACACTGCTAACCAGGAGTGGTCTCCAGTTGGGATGAAGGCTGAGCAACGTAGCTGTTAGAGTAATGATATGATGCTCTGGTCAATGAAGTGATTGAGGATGGGAAGCAATATTTACCCTTATGAGATGAAGTCATTTCTGAGATTTATAATTAGATCCCAGCCTGTCTTTTCACAATGCAGTGATTCAAGGTAATTCCAATCTATTTGAGTTTTTTGTTTGTTTTGTTTTGTTTTGTTTTTTTGCTGAGGTAATTGGGGTTAAATGACTTGCCCAGGGTCACACAGCTAGGAAGTGTTAAGTGTCTGAGACCAAATTTGAACTCAGGACCTCCTGACTTCAGGGCTGGTGCTCTATCTACTGTACCACCTAGCTGCCCCCAGATTTGAGATTCTTCCTCATGTTGTTCCCCTCTTTGGTCTGATTTTTCTTGCACAACATGACAACTACAGCAATGTGTTTTAAAGAATTGGATATATTACACGGCAACAACAGTACTATATGACGATCAATTCTGATGGACATGGCTCTCTTCAACAATGAAATGTTTCAAACCACCTCCAATTGTTCACTGAAGAAAGTCATATACACCCAGAGAGAGGGATGTGAAATGTGGACCACAACATAACATTCTCATACTCCTTGATTGATGTTTGTTTACATTGTGTTTCCTTTATCTGATATATCTTTTGTGTAGATAAGATTTTTCTTGCACAACAATGATAAGTTTGGAAATATGTATACATATATTCGATTTGCCAATATTTTAGCATAATTAACATGTAGTGGATATCCTGCCATCTAGGGGAGGGGTGGGGAGTTGGGGCGAAAAATTTGTTAACAGAAAGCTATGTAAGGGTTATTGCTGAAGAATTACCCACACATATGTTATGCAAATAAAATAAAATTTAAAAAAATAAAAAAATAAAACTATTCTGCCAGCTAAAAAAAAAAAGAATTGGATATATTTAACCTATATCAGATTGCTTGCTGTCTAGAGGAGGTGGGAGGTAAAGGAAGAAGGGAGAAAAATTGTAACACTAAGTCTTACAAAATGAATGTTGAAAACTATCTTTACATATATTTGGAAAAATAAAATAGTATAGGAAAAAAGGACTAGCTCCACCCCCCCTAAAAAAAAGAAAAGAAAAGAAATCCCAGCCTGTTGCCTAGTATTCCTAAGTATCAGGTCCATATGATAAATGCTAAATTATATCAAATTATAGATTCAATGCCCATGTTCATGACAACTTGTTCTTAGCTCTAAAGTCTAACTAAGTTAACTTTCTTTTTCCTATTTTTCAATATAATTAATAAGAGAACTGAAAATTTGGCAGTGTGGTTTGCATTTACACTAATTTTAGTTATACTGAATAGTTTCATTATTCTTAATACACTATGCAATGTTTGATCAAGGTTTAGCCTAGGTGTTCTACATATTTATGGAAAAATATCTGCTATATATAATCTTGGATGCGTGGTTTATCAATTGAATGTGAGTTCTTGAGGGTAAGCAACTCTGGTTTTGCCATTCTTTGTATCTCTAGATTTCAACAGAATGAATGACACATGATAAATGCTCAATAAATGCTTCTTGAGTTTTTATTCATGTTTCACAATTTGTTTAGCTAGTCCCTAATCAACAGGCATCTACTTTGTTTGCTGAGAGAAAAATTGGACTTCGTGTGTGGAACTTTTTTTTATCTTTGATGTCCTTGTACCACAAGTGCTGAGTAATGGGATCAATGATTCAGAGGGCAGGGTCATTGAAATGACCTTTCTTTCATAATTTCAAATGTTTTCTCCATATATACATAAAGGCCACAGAAGGCCTTTAACTCCTTCAATACCATGTAAGCAGTCATTTCAAAACATGTCATTTCAAAAATATTATCATTTTTACAATTGGATTTGGATAAAATGCATTTCCCTTCCCATTTCTGAGGTAGTGTGCTTTTTCATAGTGCTTGTTCTTAGGGACTGTCTTTATTTCTTCTTTGGAAAATCATTTGTTTATATTCTAATTGGACAATTATCTACTAAAGGGTAAAAAAGTGATATACAACTATAGTCCTATCATTTTATATTAATTCTTTAAATGACCTGAAGAGGAGTTTGTAACTGAAAAAATCAATGCAAAGCTTTCTCCACATGAAAGTTTTCCTCTTGTAAGCTGTCTTGATTCTGTTCCTATGAAAGTTTGCTAATATAATTTAGTTACACTCTCAATCTTTTTCTTTTATGATGGCATTTAATCCTTGTTTAGCTGTGAATTTCCCCACTCCCATATCACAGAAAGGAACTTCTATTTTACATGATATTTGACTATTCCTTTCATAAATGTAGCTAAGCTCCCTCAGGGATTATTGTGTTAAAATGGGCATCCATTCTTGGCCTAATTGCTTTGCAGGATTTTTGCAGTTTCTTTAGAATGTTCTTTAGAGTAAGGAGAGTTTCACATATGCATTTGTGTTCTTAGGTTCTGGGTTCACTTATATCTAAGGTCTTGAGTTGTTTGTCATTTTTTCTTCAACTGCCTCTTTTTTCCTTTTCCTTTTTTAACTATAACTAAAGAATTTTGATGAAGATTGCTTTAGGATTGAGTTTGCCATGTAGGAATGGTGGGCCCTTGGATCACTATCTTTTCTTCCTCCACATCTTTTCATTGTCAAATCTTTTTTGTAGTTTTTTGTAGTTTTTGTTTTGTAGTTTATTGCCTCTTAGTCATCTCTGACACAGTAGAGTTGCCCTTCTACATACAGATTCTTTCTACTCAATGGTATATTTCTCATTTCTCTGTTAGATCACCTTCTCTCTACCACTCAATAAGACTAGGTATTCTCAAGCATTCTGCCATATGTAATTGGCTCTCTTTACACCTTCTTTCTTGTGGACTTTGCAGCTCGCTTTGGGTAAATGATTATTTCTTTACAGAAGACTCCCAAGTCTTTAGAAAGAAGCATAATCTGTCTCCTGAATTCTTGATTCAATCAGTCATTCAACTTGTATCTCTTCTCAACACATCCAAATTCTCTTCACTCAAAACTGTTCACTCTACTCCACTCTTTCACTGTGAGAATTAGATTAGGATTTAGTTTCCACAGAGCTACAAAACTTAAATTAGAGAAATGAAACTTAAATCAGAGAAATGGAACTGAAACCTAAAAGTTAGTCTGACATTGAACAAAGGAAACAAAATTTAATAGACAGAAGCTATTAGAATTAAATCAGAATAAGAAACATGCTATTAGATGCAAAAAGGATGTGTAACATCCAAATAAGGTCAATGCCATGGGGAGATAAAATCAAGGGTGGTGACTCATACTCACATGGGGCAATTAGGCACTCCATATAGGCTATAACCTCAGTAGTACCCAATCAATGGGGAATCATGGGAGGGACTTACATTTCAGGGACAGAGTATAAAAAGGCATGCTCAGGCAATTTTAAGATGTGCCTTTTTCTAGATGGTGAATGGTTTTGCAAGATGGTGAATAAAAATCCTTTCCTAGCTTCATCAGGCCCATCAGTGGGTCTGTAGAGTTCTTGGTAAGATACTTGTCTCTTACAAAGTGGGGGTTTATCTAGGATCCCAACATTCTGAGGGGCAGCTGTTGCCAAAGGACAGGAAGGTGCATCCTTTGATTTCAATGATCTTGTGTATCAGCTATGAGTTTCCCAACTCATGGATCTCTCAGTATCCTAGAACACTATAATTCTAAATAAGGAGGAAAAAAAGGCTATTGAGAAGTACCATTGGGAAGGGGGCGGAGCCAAGATGGCGGAGTGAAAACGTGACTCTCTTTGTCTCCTCCGATCTTCTCTCAAACCAACAATAAAATAAGCCTCTGAACTGATCTTCAAGTCAACAAATTTAGAAATACTTGGATACT
>JAJPUD010033831.1:0-11146 GCA_023553655.1 Myrmecobius fasciatus
TTTTTCCAATTCACCAATTTTGATTTTCAGTTCACCATTTTTATTTTCCAGTGAATTGGTGATTTTTTCCAATTCACCAATTTTGTTTTTCAGTGAACTGTTTTCTTTTTCCAATTCACCAGTCCTATTTTCCAGTTTTTGATATTTCTGTTGCCCTGATCTCAATTTATTTCCCCATTCTTCTTCTAGCTCTCTTTTGAGATTCTTAATGCAATCATCCAGGTAAGCCTTCTGAAAGGGAGACCAACTTAAGTCTGCTTTTGTGGCTTCATCTGGGATTGTTTTCATAATGTCAGGATCTGGGGACTGTTCTATTTTTTCTCCGTAAAAGCTTTCTATGGTGAGAGCTCTCCTGCTTCTTGCTCATGATTTAAAGTTGGGATATTGGTCAAAAGCAGAGAAAACTGCAACAATTTGTATTTGCCCTGGGGCAGTTTGCCGAGTTGACTTCTGGTCTGAGGCTGGTCGGGCTAGATTCCCACTAGAACCACGTTTTCAGCTGCTCTCAATCCACCCTTTACCAAAGGCAGATCTGCCAAAGCACCTGCCCGCAAGCAGAGCAAAGTGGCCCAGGCGTCTCCCAGGGGCTTCCTGGGTGCCCAAAATCCGCCCCTCTATCTCAGCCCTGACTTCCGCCCCGGCTGGAGTCTGATCGTGACCAGCGGCCGATTTCCCCTGAGGCTAACCTTCTCCGGAGTTCTTTCAAGGTAGATCTTTGATAGAAGTGCGTTGTAGTCCAAAAGCTTGGCGGGGGCCTCACTCAGAAACCAGTTGGAAGGCTTACTTTGTCTGGGTTTGAGGGAATGTCCCAGGAGTTCACAGAGAAAGCTGTCCGCAGTTCGCCATCTTGGCTCCGCCCCGAATTCTTTAAAATTTGAGTCAATTCTCTATATATTTTAGAAATGAGGCCTTTGTCACAATCTTTGAATGCAAGTTTTTTTCCCAGTTTATTGCTTACCTTCTAATCTTGTCTGCATTGATATTGTTTGTTCAAAAACTTAACTTAATATAACTTAAGTTGTCCATTTTATATTCAATAATATACTTTAGTTCTTCTTTGGCCATACAGTCTTTCCTTCTCTACAGATCTGAGAGGTAAACTACTTTTTGTTCTTCTGTTTTGCTTATAATATCACTTTTTATGTCTAACCTATTTTGACCTTATCTTGTATAGGGTATTAGTTGTGAGTCAATGCCTACTTTCTACCATACTAATTTCCAATTTTCCCAGCAATTTTTGTCATATAGTGAGCTCTTATCCCAAAAGCTAGCATTTTGGGGTTTGTCAAATACTAGATTACTATAAATCAAAGCCATTCCCTTCTACCAAGATATCATACTATATTAGCCCATTTTCTCAGATTTTTCTCTATTAGCATGCAGCACATTCTGACTATTTATTTCTCTCTGATATACTTCCAACATTAGTATGCAGGTATTTTAATAACCAAATACTATTGCATATACTGTCTGTAAAATATGTGTCTATAAATTCTAGATTTAATCAGTTATGTAGTTCATTTCCATTGCTGAAACATTATTTTGCTCCCTGGTTGTAATTTTATAAATCTCTTCCCCTCTGTTGATGGTTCGATAAAGTTTGCTAACACACAGATAAACACTTGTCCTTAGTATTACCACTAGTAGAAGCAGCAGCAAGATCTCTATGGTTCATTCTTTTCCCATGTGATCACAACACAGAAGACCTTGTATAAGTAAGCATGGTGTCTCATTACTGAAACTGTGCTACTGAAAAAGCCTGCTAAATTAAGATCATGTGTTGCCTGATTTCATTTGACTGTATAGTTCTGCCCCTTATTCCCTAGTGCATGTAAGTAGGTAAGGATGGTAGTACAAGAAGAGATATATAAGGGAGAAAAGCTCTTTATCCTTTCTTTGAGACTCCTAAATTTAAGACTTTATTACAAGAAAGGCCACAGATCACTGAAAGTGACTATTCAAATTTCTCTCCTCTCAGAACCCTGGTTAGTTCTACTGAATTAAAACAGGGAAATTCCTGGATTTTATTTTTCTTTCTTCTTTATGGTATTCTTATTTACCAAACTGCATCAAAAACAGAAAACATGAAGCTAATTTGACATTACATTAAATACTTTTTACAATAAAACTGGTCTATATTTACAGAAAAGATTTGCCAAGCCCAGATAATGGTCCACTAATGGGGAGCATCACTTGATGCAGGAAAAACCAAAAGGTAGTTGTGTCCTTTAGGGTTCCTTGCTATAGAATGTGGTTCAGAGAAGCCAGATTAGAGCACTAAAATAATTGTATTCATATTCCCACAAGGTGAAAACTTCACAAAATTCTAAAATAAACAAGAGTTGTAGGTAAGAATGGAAGTGTGTTAAATTCAAGTATACTATAAGGAGATTAATATACAATGTATAAATAGAAGTTAATTTATATACACTATCTGACTCTCATTTAAAAATTCTACATTCACTTAATCCTATGATTCAGCAAACATGTTTTCCTATTTCCTGGAATCTTACTTTTGATATGATAACTTAAAGTTTTGGAATTAACAAGATCTTCCACATTTTGTCTTCTCCAAACCAGAAAAAATTAATTCCCATATTTAGGACTTTGGAATGGGTGAAAAACTTGATATACTTACTGAATTTTATTTCTATTTCTTAACAGAATTCTCACTTAACTTCTGGTACTCATGAAATAAGTAAAGAACATTTAAATATCTACTTTCTCTGTTGACTAGAACATTTGCCAATCCTCCCACATGAGCTGAAGAACTACCATCTTAATATACAGATTTGGAAATCTGCCTCCAAAGCCACAAAATACTGGCTTCTGTGGATTGAGAAGTGAATTTCAGAGACACCTACCCTCCTTCAAATACAGTTTGTCTCAAGATCTCTGGATATAGAAACTTGCTGATCATGAAACAAGTATTTTAGTTAAAGTTTTGTAAATAGGAAAGAATGGACAGTGACACACAGAAGCAGAGAGATTGAGTCAAAGATAGAGACACACAGAAAAAATAGAGTGTGAGAGACAGACACAGTAAAAGAGACAGACAGAGAAACAAAGATAAAGGAAGACAGATACAGAAAAATTAGGGTTGGGGAAGAGAAAGAAATGTGTTTAGGGTTAGATTTCTACCTTGTAACAAAGGAACCAATCTAACTTAGTGAACACACACAGGAACAAAGAAAGGATTTCTCAAGATCACATTTAGTAATCCAGGAAATATTTTTTCCAAGTCAAAATTTCAAAGCATTTATTGAGCACTTACCATATCCTAAACTATGTGCTAAGGACTAGGACTGCAAAAACAAGCAAGAAGTTGGTTTTGAAAATGGCATGTTAGATTTATTATATGCTTTTAGAAGAAAACCAAACTGTATATAATAGGGATTTTTGAATCCTATGGAAAAATATACAAGCAAAATCATCCTGCTTTTAAGCAAGTTACACTTCAAGGGGTAAAGACAAAACATAAAGAAAAACTTGCAGAAGGAAAGCTAACATGAACATGGTGACAGTTTGAAAATAGTTAGGAATGATAGAGAGGCTGGGTTCTAGGTAAGAAAAAGAAAAAGGGTCCCAATGACTGAGTTCAGGCTCTGCTGGGAGAGAGGTATGGATGATTAAGGGTCCAGGGAACATGATTTTAAAGATGCCCCTGGACAGAAAAAATTTGGATTGTCTAATGTTCCATCACTTTGGAAATGTTAACAAGCTTCTTAGAATAGGGGCAAAATCCTTAAGTGGAGCTATTTTTTAAAAATTCGTATCCCCCAAATCCCATGAGGACAAGTAACTCTTGAGATCATTAATCTTTGGTTTTAGTAAGTCTGGCAAATGAATCATATAAAACAGATGTACAGTTTTATTCTAGAGAGGAGATATTTAGTGGGAAATATGAAGCACATGGACCAATTAGGGAATTGTTGATTGTTAGTTAACAAACACAAAAACCATATCATTTGAATAATCTATAACATTAACAATAAACACAATTATATGTGACTTTTATTATCATATTATATATGACTTTTAAATAATGAAAATCCCATCCTTTAAATCTGGAAGATCTGAATTAATGTCCAATATCTGATACTATTGACCCTGTGGCCATGATCAAATCACTTAACCTCTCTCTTGGCAACTCTCCAAGTTATAAAGAAGACACCGATCTGCCTTCGTAAAGATAATTTCCTCATCCAGGTATTTACTTAGACTAATGAAATTTCGGTCAGATTCCTATATCTTTGCTTAATAATAGCAGGTCTTCATCTTCTTTGAAATTTAAATTTTTACAATTGTTCAGAGAAATGAGTTAAGTAATTTACCCACGACTATTTATCCAGCATGTATGACAGAACTTGAACACAAATAATTCTAGTTTTAAGAACACTCTCTACTATGCCATACTTCTTCTGAATAATAATCCTCACAATAATTCTAAAAATATAAGGTACGGGATTATTTTAAGAAAGATGACTACTATAGATTATAATTAATATTTGTCCTACATTCAAACTACTCAAACTGGGCATTAGAGTACTTGAATTTCCCATTCTCAACAGAAAATTCTGCCAACAGAGAGGTAGAAAGATGTAAGGGGAAAAGGAGAATAAATAAGAAAAAAAAATGAGAGAGAGAGAGGGACAAATAGAGAGAGAGAGAGACAGAGAGACAGAGAGAGAGACAGAGAGACAGAGACAGAGACAGAGACAGAGACAGAGACAGAGACAGACAGAAAGAGACAGAGACAGAGACAGACAGAGAAAGAATAAGGAGAAGGGGACAAACCTCTACTCAACTTTAGGAAAAAGAATGGAGGAAATATTCACTCTTCTGTGCATCCTAGGAGAGAGGAAGGATAAATAAAGTCAAGAAGCTAGTTCTAATTGGCAAAAAAAAAGATACAAGTACCTGGGCCAAGATCAAACATTAAATAACAGCTGAGGACAACTAATTTCAGTCAAATTAGAGCATATAGTTCTACTCACATCATTCTAGTTAGCTTCTCAACCAGTTTCCACACCAAGAGTAAAACAGTGCCTATCTATATGGGAAATTCTGCCAATAAGTTTGGAATAAAAGAGTTCTGAACCTATTATATTAACAGAAAATTATCTCCCACTAACTGGTTTCCATTACTTCCTTGAAAAACATATTTCTGTGTCCTGTAGTCATATTCATTTTAGAAAACTGTTTACTTAATCACATAAAACCTGTGTCTCATTTGGGGACCATAATATCTGTATTGATGGGACCAAATTTGGTGAAATCATTCTACCAAACTTTTTGTGGAAAAATATATATTTATAATGCTAAAACCAGGGAAGGACAAAGCAAAGGAGAATTATAGACCAAAATCATAATGAATATTTATTTTTATATAAAATCCTGTCAAATGAACTATACATATGCATATATATAACTATATCTAAGAAATTATTTATTATGATGAAGTTGTATTTAAATCAGTAATGTAAGAATGATACAAAATTAGGAAAAATATTTATAATTAATCATATTTCAAAAATCCCAAGGCACATGATTTTCTCAATAAATCTCCCCAAAACCTTTGATAAAATAAAAAACTTATTTGTGCTAAAGAAAAAATGACAAAGTATAGGCACAGGGGGATTTTGAAATATTAAAAGGTTTTAAAATTATTGAAGAGGATATGTTAGAAGCTTTCTCAGCAAATACAGGAATAAAATAAGTACATTCTCCCCACTTTTTATATATTTGATTTAAATCCTAGCAATCAGACTAGAGGAAGAAATTAAAAGTGTAAAGATAGGGAAAAGGGAGATATAATTATCCTGATTTGCTGATAACGTGATTTAAATATTAAATTCTAGGGTAAAAACAATGAAACTAATTGTAATTAACATAAGTTACAAAATAAACACACAAAAATCAACATCATTTTTATAAAATAATAACAAAATCCAAAAATCAATAATTAGAAGGAAATCCCATTTGAAATAACTTCACAATGTATAAAATATTTGGAAGTCAGTCCACCAAAACTCAATCTATACTTGAATAGATTCAATTACAAAAATAATCTTTAAAGAAATAAAGAAAAACTTAAGAGGTTGGAGTTCATAGTCAGGACATGTCAATATAATTAAAAAATGACAATATTGCCTAGCAAAGTTAATTACAATTATAATGCTACAGCAATTAGACTATCAAAGGGATATTTTACTAACCTCAGCAAACTAATAACATTCATGTAGAGAAACATAACATATTGGAAAACAATTTGGAATTATGCAAACAAAGTGGCTAAAACTACCTATACTTTTAGACACAGGTTTCATGGCCAGGCATATACCTCAAAGAATAACAAAAAAAAACCCACATCTCACACATGCCATGATATTTCTAGCAGTATTTTTTGTGGTAATAAAGAGCTGGAAACCAAGTAAATTTTCTTCAATTATTGAATGGCTAAAAACATGGTACATTGCATTTATTGTCAGATTTTTTCAATCTATTGATCAATTTTGCTGATTATATTATTCTTATTTGTCTTTTTAAAAAATTCTTTCTTACATGGGATGATTTTAGCAGAAGGAAAAGGTAGGTTACAGGGAAGTTTTGATTATATAAAAACTAAAATTATTATTAAATTTTATTTTAAAAAATAAAAGGTACAGAAGTAGCAGGTAGAATGCTGTGTAAGGAAACAAGAAGTAGCTCAGTTTGGTTGGAATGTAGTGTGCATAATGGAAAGTAATGTGTAATCAGACAGGAAGGCTTGAGGCTCTCTTCCCTAATTATTCACTCCACAGAATCATAATTATAGGAACAACCCCAGTTATGCTTCACCTTATTCATGACTTCACTCTCTCCAGAAGCTTCTTCCTTCTCCACTACAACTTCATTTTGATTTTCTCCTCCATCCTTCACTATTCACCTGCTTTTTTTGTGCTGTATTTGCCTATTAAAATGTAAGGTTCTTAGATACTATGTAATTTAATTGTATTTGTATCCTCAGCACCTAGGACAATGTCAGTGCATGAGAGTGAAGGGAAAAATTGATAAAAGCCTGAGAGAAGAGAGATCCTGGTCTTCTGGTTTTCAGCTCTGAGAGAGATCACTCTCTTCCAAATTCTGGTTTCAGATAATGTTTGAAGGGAGAGAAAAACTCTAGAGAACAGCCAATATATAGAGAAGCTGTCATCCTCATCCATATTCTCATGGTCTGAAGATCTTAGGTTTCTCCCTTGGGTAAAATGAGATTTTTTTTTCTTTCTCCCCCCCGCATTGTGTTTTGTTTGGTCTAGTGGAATAATGATCTTTTAATGTTCTTCTGTTTCTATTCTTATCTTCCTTCCCATTCACCTCAACCTTCCATTCAACTCTTATTATAATCTTCCTAGTACACAAGTCAAACCATGTTATTTTTTTTTGTTTAAAATAGCATTCATTTACTTTCTGATTTCTAATATGCATAAATTCTTTATCCAAGCATTATTCCCTACCCAACTCAGACTCCCAACTACTTTTTCCTGATTTATTTCCTTATCTGTTCCCCATTATAACCTTTATGTTTGTGTTAGCTTGAACTTTCTTCAATCTCCCACCCTAGAGCCTTTCTGTACATCATTTCTCCTCCTGATATCAGAATTTGGGATGTGGTAAGGCTGACAGGGAAAAAGGGAGAGTCATTCATGCTTCACAATCAAAGACTCCCTCCTTATTTTCTGGAAGGTGGAGGTCGCTTCAAGGGAAGTCAAGTGCCAAGAAATTCACATGAGTATCTAGGAATAGTCTGGGAGCTGTTAAATATTAATTGATCATTTGGACAGCAGGCCCAGAGGTTATGCTATAAATATCATGGATGATGAGCTAGTGATGGTAGGAAGCATCATTCAAATGGAATTAGAATGTGTGATCAAAAAGCACCCACTTTCAGAACATGCCAGAGTGACTAAATTGTAGGGAGACTTGGAAACACATTTGGAATTTGGAGTGAGAGTAGTCCAAGTAGCTAGTTGTATGTGATCATGAAGATAGTTGAGAGCTTCCTTAACTGGGACTGATTGGAAATGCATTATGAACAAAGGAGAAAGTAACTCTGGGTAGAATTGTCCATATCTTTCTCCTACCCTTTCCCAGCTCATTCCCACTGACTCTCCCTATGCCTGACTTATGTGGGAGTAAAAAGAAAAACTGTGCGATTGGATACTGGCCAGGAATCCAGAAGGGAAATACCTGGGAAGGGGATCCAAGCACCTGGAACTGACTTCCTTTTCCCTTTTTACTGTGCAGCTAAAGTGCTACCAACTCCATCAAGTCTTCCTGGATCTTTTCCACCACAACCTGAAATAAACCTTCTTCTCTAAATCTCTTTTCTGCTGAACCTCTCCAGGGCATGTGTATACCATTAATTATATTAACTGTATTATTAATATATGTTATAGTAATTGCAGTAGCTTAAATGGAACATGAGATGCTCACATTTAGATGCATCTCCAATTCAGAAGTCCATATGTACTATTTGTGTCCAACCTGTGGTAGACCCTTCCAAGCCCATATTGGTCTGATCATACATAGTCAGACATATCGTACCTTATCCCCTCCTCATGTCGTTTTAATCTTTTTCTAGCAAAGGACAACTAGTATTATATTTTTGTATCTCAACAAACACTATATATTTATATCTCAATCATAAAACATTGATCAAGTACATATTATGTACTAGATATTGCTAGGTAAATCTGGACAAAGATGAAAGCAAAATAACCTTTATCCTCAAGGAGTTTACACAGGTAGAAACAAACATGTACAAAGGGAGAAATATGCAAAAATTATAGGACAAATAAATACCTTACTATTTCCCCATATAGAACAAGACATTTTCCTTGAACTATCTTCAACATCCTATCCATGTTTCTGTAATACTACCTGTATTTCAACCCAAAAGTGAAACTGTAATATTAAATTTATCATATTAGGGAATCTAAGGGGTTGGTAGTCATGCTGGAATGGGGAAAAGCTGATTTCACATTGGAATCATTTCATTTATTCATTAGAGTAAGTTAGTTCTTGAATGGCCTGGAAATATGAACTCCTGCTGTGAATTCTGGGTTGTGAGAACCAGTAGTAGCCATCTTGGATTATTCTTCATGAATTATGGAGCTATAGTTCTATATATAGGAGAGGATATGGACTCCATGGACATTCATTTCCTTCCATATGCCTTTACCTTTAATGATGTGTGTATGTATATATATGTATATATGCATAAATATGTATGTATGCACAGTTGAGGGATTAAGATAGGCTTATTACAATTTTTTTTAATTTGCAAGAGAATTCTCTCATTGTACATCACACTGCAAGTATCCTAAAAATTATTTTTATCAGCTAAAGAGAAAGAAGACAAATTTGAAGGCTAATTATTGCCTTGAATAAACACAAACAGGAAGATGCATCTAATAGACAAAATTAGCTCAACAATTAGCTAAAATGCCAGCCGTGAATATAAAACACATCCTAGAAATGTGAGGATGAAGTGGCCTATAGAAAAATGTGCATATTTGCTGGTGTGCATCTTGTTTACATGACTTGTACTTCCTGAGGTGCATTTTGGCAGTGAATGAATGCTCCTTGTTCTAATGTTGCCCTTGGTTAATAATTGACCTTGTAGCAATACATGAAGGATTATTACTTAAATATATTTCAAGAAAATTTTAGAAATCATAGATATGCTTTTAGTCAGAATAGCTATTTTATCTTAAATAGCAATTTCAATTTAAGATTTGAGAAATCCTGGCATAAAACAAAGATTCTTTTAAAAGGAAAATGGTCCTGAAACATTAACATGATTATATCACATAATATTTTTTATTAAAGCTTTTTATGTGTATAACATGTATATGGGTAGTTTTCAAACATTGATCTTTACAAAGCTTTCCATTACAAATTTTACCCCCAGTCCCCTCCCCTCTCCTAGATGGCAGGAAGTCCACTACATGTTAATAATGTTGAAATACTTGAGAAGTTATGCAAGAAAAATCCTATCTACAAGAAAAAAAAAGAATCAGAGAAAGGCAACACAATACAAGCAAATGTCAATAGAGATCATGAAAATGTTATGTTGTGGTCCATATTTCATATCCCTCTCTCTGGGTGTATATGGTTTTCTTCAGTGAACAATTGGAACTGGTTTGAGACAATTCGTTGTTGCAGAGAGCCATGTCCATCAGAATTGATCATCATGTAATACTGTTGTTGCTGTGTATGATGATCTCCTGGTTCTGCTCGTTTCACTCAGCATCAGTTCATGCAAGTCCCTCCAGGCCTCTCTGAAATCGTCCTGCTGGTCGTTTCTTACAGAACAATAATATTCCATAACATTCATATACCATAATTTATTCAGCCACTCTCCAATTGATGGGCATCCCTTCCGTTTCCAGTTTCTAGCCACTACAAAAAGGGCTGCCACAAACATTCTTGCACAGGTGGGTCCCTTTCCCTCTAAGATCTCTTTGGGATATAGGCCCAGTAGAAACACTGCAAAGGGTATGCACAGTTTGACAACTTTTTGAGCATAGCTCCAAATTGCTCTCCAGAATGGTTGGATCCGTTCACAGTTCCACCAACAATGTATCAGTGTCCCAGTTTTCCCACATCCCCTCCAACATTCATCGTTATTTTTTCCTGTCATTTTAGCCAATCTGACAGGGGTGTAGTGGTACCTCAGAGTTGTCTTAATTTGCATTTCTCTGATCAATAGTGATTTGGAGCAACTTTTCATATGACTAGAGATGGTTTTAATTTCATCATCTGAAAATTGTCTGTTCATATCCCTTGACCACTTATCTATTGAAGAGTGACTTGAATTCTTATATATATGAGACAATTCTCTATATATTTTAGAAATGAGGCCTTTATCAGAACCATTGAATGTAAAGATGATTTCCTAATTTGATGCCTCCCTCCTAATCTTGTCTGCATTTGTTTTGTTTGTACAAAAACTTCTAAACTTAATGTAATCAAAATTATCCATCTGGTGTTCAATTAGGAGTTCCAGGTCTCTATCTTCCAGGAAATCATAAAAGAAAACTGCCCTGATATTTTACACCCAGAAGGCAAAATACTCCTTGAAACAATCCACCGATCACCT
>JAJPUD010033832.1:0-11145 GCA_023553655.1 Myrmecobius fasciatus
AAAAAAAAAAACATGAAATTTTTTTCCTAGGTAATCCATTTACTAACATAAAGTGGGAATATGACTGTATACTTTCTAAGCTGAAATACATCACTAACATACAAAAAATCATAAGCTTGAATCTTATTTTTGTTGTTTTTGGAGAAAATCCCTCGATAAAGTATAATTTAAAAGAAATCACTAAAATAGAGATGATTTCATTTGTGGTAATTGAACCCCTCTTTGCTTATAGAATGTGGTTGCAGTATATTTTCCTGAGGTGACCTCAATTAATAACCATAATAAGTAATTAATAATAATAATAATTATAAATATACAATGTCTAAAAATGCTCTCACTTTCCCCAGTCTTTTTAATTCTGTTCAGGCTTCAGCAAAGAGGCCATTTGAGATGTCTGTCCTTGGACCGGGTACACCTGTTTCCACTCATTCTGACAGTTGAGCATTTAATGTGTAAAGGGCAATGGGGCATGGTCATAAGATCATGCCTTACATTCCAGAGGATCTGAGCCAAGCGGAGATGCTTCTATGACACCTATTTCATAATGCATGTGGAATAATTTGATATTCTAGGTGCCTGATACTTAGACATCTGCTTTTAAATGTGATCTCTGGGAAGGGGTTGGGAGGGGAGGTCTGTTGCAGAGGAGCTTATTTCATAGGTCTCCAAAATTCCAAGGCAAGGATTCATCTTTGCTTGTGGCTCATATGTAATGATGTGAAACACAAGGACTTCAACTTTTAAAATTAACCCAGAACAGAATATAAAAAAAGTACTGCATTTCTGGAAGGGAGAAGGGAGTATGAAATCTGTGTAGTAAATCTGATGAAAATATTGGAATAAAGAGAAATCAGAGAAGAAAGACTCCAACATTCATTTAAAAAGCCTTTCTGACTTCTCAGCTTTATAATTCTTCTAACTCTTACAAATATAAAAGAACTTTGGTGTAAAATCTGACAGAAAAGCTTGCAGAGTGATAAAGAGAGGGAAGCCTTTATTATGAATAAAGGACTTCAACAATAACCTCCTTCCCCTCCCCCTCATCCCACCCTCCATTGAAAAGGGCATTTTGAACACTGACTAGCAGAAAATGAATCATCTATAGTGCTGATGACTATTGTATGGTATAATGATTCATATGAAAAGCAATATAATTGCTGTGAATATCAGATTGGATTTTAAAATGAGGAAAGGACATTTTTATATGAACATAATCGATTTGTAATTAATATGAGGGTCTGGCTTACCTGGTGCATATATTGAATTTCACATAGAAATGAGGATAAAGACATTTTTTTCTCATTTCTGTGTGAAACATAATATTTACATTCTATAACAGTGAGGAGGAATATTGGCTGATAGATAGATACTCCCCATCAGGCGTGCCAGAGGCTACTCCATCTGGCAGCAGCAAGATGAATGAGAGCTCTACAGACTGAAGAATAACGCAAAGGAGAATTGTTTATTTATTACCCTCCCCCTTTTCCCTGTACCCCTTAAAATAACTTTAGTGGGAAGAATCGGTAAATGCTCTCCTCAGATCTTTCTTGAATTGAGTGCCCCTGTTCTTTATCTTTTGCATGCTCTATACCTAAAGCCATTGTTCTTAGGAGCTTCACTTAAGTGAGTTTGGGGGATGGGAGAGTGATTTTATAGCTCAGGGGTTCTTTACCTTTTTTCATGGATTCCCATCTTAGATGGAGCTTATGAACTTCCTTCTCAGGATAATGTTTTTAATGCATGAAATATATAGGATTACAAGAGAAACTGATTTTATTTAATATGAATTCCCATATAGTTCAGTTAGCACAGGGCCTCCCAGCACTTAGCTCTGTATTTAGCACAGAATTAACACTTAATAAATTATTGTTGACTTGATTAATATTTAGGAGTCAGCTGCATCAGTTTTCTTGATCCAGCCTTCTCAGTGATAAGCGCTATTTGGTTTTAGCCAAACTGGGGTTATTGATTATGCTCTGTATATGAGTTTTAAATAGGCAATGTGTGCAAATCCAGTAGAAAACTAGTAATGTCTGGAAAAATAATTTAGTGCAACATTTGCTTTAAAAAAAGTGGTTGCAGTCACCTAACAAGTTGTCAAGATTTTGCTAAATATTACCCTATTGTCTGCTTGAAGGAGTCCTAAATGATTTTTATAGACAAGAGATCCATGTTCAATTATAATTATTTAGAAAATGCTCATGGTGGCAAAGGCTGTATAAGTTTTAGGAATCAGAAATGCTGTGGAGCGATGAAATTGGAACCACAGGACATTGGTTTTGAATATTGGTTCTGTCAACAGGTGATGTTAGGCAAGTTGCCCTCTCTGGGCTTCAGTTTCTCATCTTTAAAATAATGGCCTTTCAGGGTCCTTCCAGATCTAAATCTATGATCCTATGTTTGGTTAAGCAAAAGCTCACAGACGAAAAGTTGATAGGGTCTTCAAAGTCTTCATAGTCCTACTCACACATTTGAGATGAGGAAATAGGCCAGGGAAACCACCCAAAATCGCACAGCTAAGAAACATCAGAGATAGGATTTTCTGGGTTTTTTTCATAGCACCATGCTGCTCCTGGCTAATGACATTGTTGAAATAAAAAGAAATACTGTCTGGAACTGTTTTAACAGGATCTGGTTAACTTTTCCTGTCTTGAGCCCTAAAGAACAGAGAAGAGAGTGTGTTGCTTCTTTAAGGGGAAGTCAGGATTTGCCTTGTCCTTGGTCTAAATTCTTGCCCTAAAACCTTTCTTGCAGGGACCAAATGCAGGCTGGAATTGCTATCTCGGCCTTCATGCCTTGTCCCCTGGACCAACTGTGGATAATTGTTCTGGGCCTCTGAGATCGGATGACTAACCAGGATGACCAGATGAACTTGACAAAGAGGCAGAAAGCTAAGCTTTCAGGTACAACTTGATTCCAAAGTCAGGAGCAGTGCTGGATGAATCATCCTGTAAAATCTTACCATGCTCAGAAAACACTAAGGTCTAATCAATTCCAAGGTCCTGCTTTACCCATCCAGTCATTGTTGCAGGGTTTGAGGTTTGACCTCACTGAAGGATTGTTCTCTTTTGCTGAAACATTATTAATTCACTCCTAACACTGTTTTTGGTGAAACTCCATACAATTACTGAGACTAATAAAGGTAAGGGAGAAATTCCTTTCCAGGGCTTCATCAGCAAATAGTATTTTGAAATAGAGGCTCAGACTGTGCTCTAGGAAATTAGGACCAGACTATGACAAAGGCTCACCATTCTTTACTAAATTATTGCTAATTAACTCCTTAGAAGAATGCCCGTGGTGAATCTTAATGGTGTGAAATGAATCTTTGGTGGGAAGGAAACTTGAAATTCAACTTCAGGATATGCAATTCCAAAAAGGCTCTAAGCTTCCTATCTAATAATAATAACAACAACAATAATAATACCTAACATTTATATATGTCAGGCAGTGTGAGTTAGCATATTACATAGGCTATCCCATTTGATTCACACAACAACTGGAAGATCGATGCTATTATTATTCCCATTTTTACATATGAGGAAACTGAGACAGACAGCTTTACCTAATGTCACACAACTAGTAAGTGTCTTATCCATGATTGATTTGAACTCTGGTCTATTCTACATGGCATTGGATGCTTCAAATGAATTTTATTCTCAAGCTTTTAGAAGTATTTTATATATGCTATCTCATTTGAGACTCACAACAACCCTGCTTGGTAGGTGCTATTGTTACACCACTTTACATGGGAGGAAACTGAGGTAGTCAAAATTCAAATTCCAGTCTTTCTGATTTTTAAATCCAATGCTATCCAAAACCAATTATCCTAGACCACTACCCAGTGGCTAATTTTCTCTTTTTAGTGTGTTCTTTAAAAAAAAAAACATAGGAAGGAAGAAGTGTGGTGAAAAGAACATTAATACTAGAATCAGGAGACCTTGGTTTGGATCCCATCTCTCATGCTCATTGTCTGTGTAACTTTGGACAAGACATGCTGTATATTTGGACTAGGATTTCCACAACTATAAACCAAGGGTTTGGGCTAGACAATCTCTGAAGTGCCTTCAGGTACTAGAATCTCATAATTGTGGCTTTAGGTAAGTTCCTTAACTTATTTGAGATTCATCTTCTTACGCTATCAGGTCTCTGCCAGATATCTTCCTGTAATGGACACTAGAAACCATTGTTATTTTAATATTTTTAAGAAGAGTTTTTGATAATGCATGATATGCAAATTTACAGGAGTTTTTGATAAAAGTACTGAAGGGATGGCATAGGGGAGAACAGTAACAATGTGCCATATTCTGTAGAAGTAAATCAGAAGCTTTAAGTAAATAAACTCCCTGGCATTTCAGCCCTTCACAATCTGACTAAAGCCTAACTTTCTGGGCTATTTAGTTACACTTACTCTACATTCTAGTCATTTTGAACTTTTCATTATTTTTGAAAATTGACTGTTCATCACTTACTTTGCCCAGACTGCTCCCTATGCCAGAATGCATTCCTCACTTCTATTTTTCAGATTCCCCATTTTCTTCAAAGCTTAGCCCACATGCATCCACATGGAATGACTTTCCTGATCTTATCTCTTTAGTTGTAATTGGTCATTCTTCATCTCAAATCTTCTTGCATATTTTTATCTATTTATACATATATGCAGACATATGTACACAGAATAATCTATCTATCTATTTCATATTCTCCCCTTCTCCAGTGGAATATAAGCTCCTTGTAAGGCAAAGACTATTTCTTTTTGTTATTTGTATTCCCAGGCTTAGCACATAGTAAATGCTTTATTAATTAGGGATTGTTATAAGTGTTTTGCCAGTGGAAGGAAGGAAAGAGATAAGTATTTATTAAGCATTAACTTACACCTGACATTTTGTTAAATATTTTGCAAATATTATCTCATTTGATATGCTCTATTATCTTGAAAGATAGATATCATTATTCTCAGTCTTGCCCAATTACCCAGCATGTTTGAGGCTGGATTTGAACTTGGAGTTTGTCAATTCCAAGTCTAACATAGAAAATAAATTCAGAGTTCTTTCTATCAATTGGTAGAAAGGTTATACCTAATTTTTTTAGTTCATTTTATACTATCTTTGCTATAATCTGCTGATCTTTTTGGCCTTATTCTCTCTTTATAAATTACCTTTTGCAAGCATTTTGCCCCAACTGAATTACCCTGCCTGTCACTTTGCCTTTGGCAGACAAGTTTGACTCAGGCTAACTCATAAAAACCAAGATTCCAGGTGTTAAAAGTTCTGACCTCTGATACATATATCATCATTTAATAATGTTTTGAATCCACCAGCGGAGGAACTGCTCAGACACTGTGCCTGTTTCTACCAGTTCAGGGTCTGCTTGGGATCCATGAGTTACCTTTGAGCAATTTGTTTAAACTCTCTGCATCAGGTTGCTCCTTTGGTAAACAAAGGTATAATCCCTTATGGGATCTTGGGGAAGAATAGCAAATAAAAAGGATGGGTAAGCACTGTATAAAAATGAAATTTCATACAGAAGTCCCAAAGGAAGAAGATAAGCTATGGGAAGGAACTGAATAGATGGGAAAACAGGACTTAGGAGCAGTTATGTGTTATTAAATAATAAACAGAAAAATGGACAGGAATCAATAGCAATGAGTCTCCATAGGCATTTTCTCTAAATTATTTGTTATTATTTGTAAGCAAAAGCTATGCGCTAGTGAAAGCAGTTTTTCATTAGGAGTCAAAGAACTTGGAATAAATTGTGACTTAATTATAGCTCTATCTTTGTGTGGGCCTCAGCTTCTGTATCTACAAAATGAAAAATTTAGACTTAGAAAGTCTCAAAATCCTTTTCCAACATAACATAGGCTCAGATATGTACTTCATAATTTCTTCCTATCTATCTTTGCATAGAAAGTGTATGGGATATAAGAGGTGTTTGGGGAAGATTAGCTCTTCTGGTACAAGGGCTTGATGAGGTCTTTTCAGGGTGGATTGTCCATCTTTGATGTCTACCTGTTACCTAACTCTCACTTATGGTTTCAAGAATCTGTAGAAGACAAAGCAGCCATACTCTCATAAAATCATTTTATCACATGGGGAAAATTAGGTTGAGGGTAACTGATAGACTTTCTGCCCTAAGCAGGAGAAGATGTCCCCTAGAAGAGTGGATGGGAACAATTTTTTCCAATGGCCATGAAGGCAACTGAAGCAGATTCTGTGGAGGGCTTAGAATTTGGTCAGCCATCAAAAACGCTAAGGTCATTTACCACAATCAGGGTCTTCACTAGTCATCCAGACTTTTGTACTGGACTTTGATGACGCTAAAAGAAAGAGTGAAACTGAGAACCTAGTACAACTTTGCCTCATTTAAATCCAATTCATGCACAACTCAAGACATCACCCTCTGATGTCATTGGTACTCTTTGAAAATGAAGGACAAACGGGGGGGGGGGGAGGTGCGGAGCCAAGATGGTGGAGTGCAGACACGACTCTCTGTGACCTCTTCTGATCTTCTCTCAAACCAACAGCAGACTAAGCCTCTGAACTGGTTCTGGAGTGAAAGCACCCCCAAATATTTACAATACAACACATTTCCAGCAAAAATTATCTTGGCAGAACTCTGGAGCAGGTCTCTTTCAGACGGGCAGTGGATGGGGCAGTTTGCTACACCCAGGTGTCAGCAAGCAGCCAGGGCAGGAGACCAGGACTGGGACAGGGCTGGGACAGAGTATGGAAGATTCTAAGCACCTGGGAAGTCCCTGGGAGACGGTTGGGCCATTTTACTCTGGTTGCCGGCAGGTGCTTTGGCAGATCTGCCTGTTGTAAAAGGTAGATTGAAAACCATTGAGAACATGGGAGTCCAGCCGGCCCAGCACCGGAACTCAACCCAAACTGCCCCAGGGGAAAGCAGCTGCCACTTCTCCTGAGGTAAAAAGACTTCAAGCTCTAAAAAATGAGTAAGAAACAGAAAAGATCTCTCACCATAGACTTTTATGGAGAGAAAGAAGGGCAAACCCCAGATCCTGAGATTCCTAAATGCAAAACAACTTCAGAGGAAGCCACAAAGGGAGACATGATCTGGTCCCCATTTCACAAGGTTTTCCTGGAAGATTGCATAAAGAATAGCAAAAGAGAGTTAGAAGAGAAATGGGGAAATGAATTGAAATCAGCACAAGAAGGATATGATGCCCTGCAAAAGAGGTATGAAAAAGACAACAATTCACTGAAAAAACAAAATTGGTGAAATGGAAAAAGAATGCAATGAACAAAAAAATTCAATTGGAAAGTTACAAAAGAAGCTAAAAAAGGTAACTGAAGAAAATAATACTTTAAAAATTAGAATTGAACAAATGGAAGTGAATGATTTAATAAGACTTCAAGAATGAGTCAAACAAAAACAAAAAAATGAAAAAATAGAAGAAAATATGAAATTTCTCCTAGGAAAAACAATTGACTTGGAAAACAGATCTAGGAGAGACAATCTAAGGATTATTGGACTCACTGAAAGCCTCGATGGAAAAAAGAACCTAGATGCTATCTTCCAGGAAATCATGAAAGAAAACTGTCTTTATGTTTTAGAATCGGAATTCACCAACCACCTCCTAAAAGAGACCCCAAAATTAAAACTCCAAGGAATATTGTGGCTAAATTCATGACTATCGCACCAAGGAAAAGATATTGCAAACAGCTAGAAAGAAACAATTCAAATACTGAGAAATTGTAATGAGAATTGCAAAAGATCTGTCTGCTTCCACATTAAAGGATCTATGGGCCTGGAATCAGATACTCTGAAAGGCAAAGGATCTTGGATTACAGCCAAGAATAAACTATCCAGCTAGAATGAGCATTATCTTCCAGGGAAGAAGATGGTCATTCAATGATGTAGGAGAATTTCACCTATTTCTAATGAAAAGACAAGATCTGAACAAAAAATATGATCTCCAAACACGGAACTCAAGAGAAGCATAAAAAAGGTAAAAAGGAAAAACTCCTGAGAATGATATTTCTACTATGGATACTTAAAGAATGGGGGTATAATTTGATTTTATTTTAATAAAATGAAAAAGAAACTAGAGGAGGAAGGGCTATCATACTGGAAAAAGAGGGGAAAAGGGTAAAATAAAGTAAAAAAGGAGGTAAAATAAGGTAAAATATCATGAAGAGGCAAAGAAAATCTAATATAATTGAAGGAAAGAAGGGAGGGCGATGAGCATTGTGTGAATCTTATTCTCACCAGATTGGGCTCTAAAAGAGTAAATCAGACACATGTGGTTTCACAGAAAAACTTGTCCCTCCTTATAGGGAAGTAGGAGGGAAAGGAGGAAAAGAAAGGGATAGACTAATAGAAGGGAAAACAGAAGAATTAGGGGAAGGTGTAAACAAGAGGTAGGGGCTCTAAAGGGGGAAGGACTGTTAGAGGGAGGTGTTCATCAAAACAAAATCTTGGGGAGGAGGGAAGAGAGAAAGGGAAAAGGAAAGCGAAAAACATAACTTTGGATAAATAAGATGGCAGGAAATACAGATTTAGTTATTTTAATTGTGAATGTGAATGGGATGAAGTCTCCCATAAAACAAAAGCAGATAGCAGACTGGATTAAAAGCCAGAATCCTACAATATGTTGTTTACAGGAAACAAATCTAAAACATAGAGATACATACAGAGTGAAAATAAAGGGCTAGAGCAGAATCTATTATACTTCAGGTGAACAAAAAAAGCAGGGGTAGCAATCCTTATCTCAGATCAAGTAAAAACAAAGATAGATTTAATTAAAAGAGATAAGGAAGAAAACAATATTTTACTAAAAGGTACCATAGATAA
Organism: Myrmecobius fasciatus; assembly: GCA_023553655.1. Taxonomy (NCBI): domain Eukaryota; kingdom Metazoa; phylum Chordata; class Mammalia; order Dasyuromorphia; family Myrmecobiidae; genus Myrmecobius; species Myrmecobius fasciatus. The sequence goes on from JAJPUD010033832.1 coordinate 8,812, forward strand.
TGAAGCAATATCAATACTAAACATATATGCAACAACTTGTATAGCATGGAAATTCCTAAATGAGTAGTTAAGAGAACTACAAGAAGAAATAGACAGTAAAACCTATAATAGAGGGAGACCTCAACCTTGCTCTCTTAGAATTAGATAAATCAAACCACAAAATAAATAAGAAAGAAGTTATGGAGGTAAACAAAATATTAGAAAAGTTAAGTATGATTGATCTTTGGAGAAAATTGAATGGAGACAGAAGGGAGTTTACTTTTTTCTCAAAGGTTCATGGAACTTATACAAAAATTGACCATGTGTTAGGGCATAAAAATCTCAAAATCAAATGCAGAAAGGCAGAAATAGTAAATGCATCCTTTTTAGATCATGATGCAATAAAAATCACAAATAATATAAGACCAGAAGAAAGTAGATCAAAAGTTAATTGGAAATTAAATAATCTAATCCTAAATAATGAATGGGTGAAAGAACAAATCATAGACACAATGAATAATTTTATGCAGGAGAATGACAATGAGACAAAATATCAAAATTTGTGGAATACGGCCAAAGCAATTATAAGGAGTAATTTTATATCTCTAAGTGCTTACTTGCATAAAATAGAGAAACAGAAAATCAATGAATTGGGCTTCCTATTAAAAAAAACTAGAAAAAGAACAAATTAAAAACCCTCAATTAAATACCAAATTGGAAATTCTGAAAGTAAAAGGGGAGATTAATAAAATTGAAAATAAGAAAACTATTGAATTAATAAATGAAACTAATTGTGATTTAATAAAAAAAACAACAAAATAGATAAGTCTTTAGTTAATTTGATTAGAAAAAGGAAAGAGGAAAATAAAATTGTTAGTCTCAAAAATAATAAGGAAGCACTTTCCACCAATGAAGAGGAAATTAGAGTAATAATTAGGTGTTACTTTGCCCAACTTTATGCTAATAAATTTGATAATCTAAAAGAAATGGAGGAATATCTACAAAAATATAGATTGCCCAGGATAACAAAAGAGGAAATAAATAATTTAAATAGCCCCGTTTTAGAAAAAGAAATAGAACAAGCTATTAATCAACTCCCTAAGAAAAAATCTCGGGGTGGAGCCAAGATGGCAGAGATCAGACAGGAGTCTCTGTAACCATCTCTAATCTTCCCTCAAACCAACAACATATGAAGCCTCTAGACTGATTTTGAAGTAAAAAAAAAATCCACACAATCTGGAGGACAACACATTTCTAGAAGAAGATACTCTGGAAGAATTTCAAAACAGGTCTGTTTTAATTGGGCAGAGGGGTGGTCTGCTGAACCCAGACTGCAGCACAGGGAGACTGGGGCAGGGAGATGGAGCACGGAGCTGGAGCAGGGAGTTGGAACAAGAGTTCGAACAGGAGTGGGAGCGTTGTGTTTTTCACACACCTGGGAGTCTTCTGCAGGCCTCTTGGGCCAATCTGTCCTGATTGTAAGCAGGTGGTTTGGAGGCCTTTTGTGGGGGGTAGGTTGTGAACCACTGAACCTCTGATGAGTGTAGGACCTAGCTGCCATTACACAGCACCCTGGGTCAATCAATCAGCAGAACTGATCACCACCTGAAATAATCCAATCAGCAGAACTGCCCAGCACCTGAAATAACTCAATCAGCAGAACTGCCCAGTTCCTGAAATAACTCAATCAGCAGAACTGCCCCAGGGCAAATTAAAGCAGCTGTCCCACCTTTGCCCTAAACAGACCTCTCACCCTTTAAAAAAAAATGAATAAAAAACCAAAAAGAGCTCTACGCATAGACAGCTTTTATGAAGAGAGGGAAGAACAGACCTCAAATCCTGAGGCCGCTAAAGGTAAAGCAACTTCAGAAAAATCCCCAAAGAGAAACATAAACTGGACTCCATGCCACAAGGCTTTCTTTGAAGATTTCATAAAGAATCTTAAAAGAGAGTTGGAAGAAACATGGGGAAATGAAATGAGATCGCTGCAAAATAAAATAGAAAAAATGGAAAAAGAATGCAATGAACAAAAACATGTAATTGGTCAATTGCAAAAGGAACTAAAAACAGTAACTGAAGAAAATAAAACATTGAAAATTAGAATCAAACAATTGGAAATGAATGACTCATCAAGACTTCAAGAATCAGTCAAACAAAAACAAAAAAAAAAATGAAAAGATAGAGAAAAACATGAAACATCTCCTAGGAAAAACAACTGACCTGGAAAATAGATCTAGGAGAGACAATCTAAGGATTATAGGGCTTCCTGAAAGCCATGATGTAAAAAAGAACCTGGACACTATCTTCTAGGAAATCATAAAAGAAAACTGCCCTGATATTTTACACCCAGAAGGC
>JAJPUD010033833.1:668-11145 GCA_023553655.1 Myrmecobius fasciatus
CCCCCCCCCCCCCCCCAGGAAAAGCTTGGGAAAAAAAGTTTTTTTTGCAAAGGTCAATGTTGAAAGGTCATTCATATGTTTTGCAAATAAAAAGCTTTATTAAAAAAAATTAAAAAAAAAGAGCAATCGACAGCGACAGACTAGAGGGAGGACAAATAATAGAGCAATACACAGAATAAAAGACATATACATCATAGATAAATAGATACATCAAATGTTTATTAAGAGCTTACTTCATGTCAGGCATTATGCTGAGTGGCTATTGCTATTTAGTCATTTTAGTCATTTACTACTCTTTGTGATCCCATTTGTAGTTTTCTTGGCAAAGATACTGGACTGGTTTGCCATGTCCTTCTCCAGCACACACCTCTCAGATTGGCTAAGATGACAGGAAAAGACACAGATGAATGTTTGAGTGGACATGTGAAAACTGAGACACTAATATATTGTTGATGGAGTTGTGAAAGGATTCAGCCATTCTGAAGAGCAATTTGCAAGTAGGTTCAAAAAATTATCAAACTCTGCATACATACCCTTTGACCCAGCAGTATTTCTATTGGGCTTATATCCCAAAGAGATCTTAAAGAAAGGAAAGGGCCCCACATGTGCAAAAAAAATGTTTGTGGCAGCCCTTTTAGTCATGGCAAGAAACTGGAAACTGAGTGCATGCCCATCAATTAAAGAATGGCTGAATAAGTTATGATATATGAATGTTATGGAATAATATTGTTCTGTGAGAAATGATCAAGAGGATGATTTAAAAAAGTCTGGAGAGACTTACTGATGCAACCTGAAATGAGAAGAACAAGGAGATCATTGTACACAACTACATGAATATTGCACAACAATTAATACTGTTGAACATGACTCTTTCCAACAATGAGATTAGTGATGCCAGTTCCAATGATCTTGGGAGCCATCTGCACCCAGGAAGAAGATTGTATGAACTGTATGTGGATCACAACATAACATTCTCAGTCTTTTGGATGTTCGCTGACATTTTGTTTTCTTACTCATTTCTTTTCTTTTCTTTTTTTTCTTTTGATCTGATTTATCTTGTGCAACAAGAGAATTTTACAAGTAAGTTTATACACACTGGATTTAACATATATTTTAACAAGTTTAAAATATATTGAATTACTTGCCATCTATTGGTGGGAGTGGGAAGCAGAAGGGGAAAATGTGAAACACAAGACTATGCAAGGGTCAGTGTCAAATTATCCATGCATATGTTTTGAAAATAAAAAAAAAAAAAAACTTTATAAAAATATCCAAAGATATAATACCAATATTATGATATTCTCTTGTTTTATTTTTGTGAGCTGATGAACCATAGCATCCCAAACCCTTCTATTCTCTACTGTCTGCTGCAGTTTGTCTAAGCTTATATTCATTGCTTCCATGACACCATGAATGTCATCATCCACTCTTTTCATTTTCTCCCTTTGCATTTAGTCTTGCATTAAATCTTTCTTATCTAGATCTTTTTCAGTGAGTCCATGTCTTCCTATTTTGTGGTCAAAATATTTAGTCTTTGACTTAAGCATTTGATCATTATTTTTATTTTTTTAAGTATTGACTGATCTGATCTCCTTGCTGTCCAAGGAACGCTCAAATGTCTTCCCCAGCACCAAACATCAGAAGTATTGATTCTGTTGTGTTCAGCTTTCCTGATAGTATCAACTCTCTCAGCCATTCATTGCTACTGGAAAAAACCCAATTTTGACTATAAGGACTTTTGTTGATGAGGTGATACCTCTTTTTTTTTAGTATATTTTTCAGATTTCCCATGGCTTTTCTTCCAATAAGTGTGGTTTTTGTTTGCTTATTTGTTTTTAATTTCATGACTGCTATAGCTATCTGCAGTGATCTTGGAACCCCAAAATATAAAATCTGATAGTGCTTTCATTTCATCTTTTCCTATTTGTCGGTAAATGCTGGGAAATGTTGCCTAGACCTTATTTTTTTATATTAAGCTTCAAACCAGCTTTTACACTCTCTTCTTTAACACTTCTCAAGAGGCTGGATTCTACTTCACTTCCTTTGATCAGAAGGATATCATATACAAATCTGAGATTGTTGATATTTTTCCAGGCAACTTTAAACACAACTTTTGATTCATCCAGCCTGTTGTTATGCTTGATGTACTCAATAAATAAGGTGAATAAATGTAGCTTTGTCATAGTTCTTCCTAATATTAAAAACAATTAGTTGTTTCATGCTTCTATCAAATTCTTATTTCTTTGCCTACATATAGATTCCGCAAGAAATAACATGGTCTATTTCTCCCTTTCCTTTGAAAATTTTCTATGTTTTTTGAGATTGATACAATCAAGGATTTTAGTGTAAGTGAAGCAGAAGTAGATGTTTTTATGGAACTTTCATAATCCACTTAACATTGGTAATTTTGTCTGCCTCTTCAAAAACTAGACTGTTCTTTTGGTAATTTTCAGTTTACATAATAAAGGACCTGTTCTTTGGTTTTGAGAAGGCTAACTTTCAGAATATTAAGCCTAAATTTGCTGATATGAAAAAGTGAGTGCAAAATTGTTAAATAATTTGAGCATTCTTTAGCATTACCTTTCTTTAGGAGTAGGATATAAATTGATCTTTTTCCTTCCAGTGGCCACTGTTGAGTTTTTCAAATGTATTGGCATATTGCGTTGTTTTTCTTTCTGATTTTTTTTTCTTTTTCATATGATTTTTCTTGTACAGCAAGATAATTCTATAAATATGCATCCATATATTGAATTTAACATATATTTTTAACATGTTTGACATATATTGAATTAATTGTCATCTGGGAGGGGGTGAGGGGAAGGGTTGGAGAATTTGGAACACAAGTTTTTGCAAGGGTCAATTTTGAAAAATTATCCACATATATGTTTTTAAAATAAAAAGCTTTAATTAAAAGCATTAATTAATTAAGTTTAAAAAATCAAATGTGTCAGCATAATGGGAATAGCACTTTAACAGCATAATCTTTTAGGACTTTAAATAACTCAGCTTGAATTTCTTTATCGTCACTATCCTTATTCTTAATGCTTCTCAAGACCCACTGGACTTCATTCTCAGGATATCTGGCTCTAGATCATGAGATTGTACCATCATGCTTATTGATGATGTTAAAATCTTTTTTTGTATACTTTTGTGTGTTTTTGCTACCTCTTCATATTCTCTTTTACTATTGTTTCTCCTATTTCTATTTTTATACTCAGTCCATTTTTACAGGAAACATTTTCTTACTATCTCTGATTTTCTTGAATAGATCTCTAATAGACCATTTGCCTAAAGTAAAAAAAAAAAAATGTTTTCTGTGTAAAGGATAGAGTGCTAGGCCTTGAATCAGGAAGACCTGTGTTCAAATTTGGATTCAGACACCTCCTAGCTATGTGACCTTTGGCAAGTCACTTAACCTCTGTTTATTTCAGTTTTCTAATTTGTAAAATAGACATGACTATAGAGTTTATTTTATCAGCTTATTTTAAGGGACAAATAAGTTTGTAATTGTGAAGTGTTTTCAAAAGTGCCTGGCAAGTAGCAAATATTACATAAAAGTTAGCTGTTAAATATTATTATTGTTGCTGTTGTTATTGTTATTGTTGCCAAGACAAGCTCTCCAACATGATTCCATTCCATCCTATCTTCTCCAATAGACTGTACCCTCTGTTATCACCACTCTCTTATCTTTAATTTATCCCTATTGACTTCTTTCCTTTTTCCTATAATATACCCGTCTCCTATTATATTACAAAAATACAATTAATTTTAAAAATTCTCAATGATTAATTCCCCAATATTTTAAAGTTCCAACTAAAATTATTCTTTTTACAAGTGACCTTTCTACGTCCTTTTTAATGCTTTTAACTTCTTGCTGATAATAATTTCCAATTTGATATGAAATGAGACATATATGTGCAGAATATAAATATCCTTTTTTAAAGGAGAAGGGAAATTACTGTGATATTTTCTAATTATTTAAAAAAATATTCTCAAGAGGAGGAGAATTTTGAGAAATGATCCCTAATAAATTTCTAAGAGCAGCAGCATAATATAGTGCAATGATTGGATTACTCTGAGTTAGAAGAGGATGCAATTTAAATGATGCCTTAAACACAGTTTATTTGTAATGCTTATTAACACCCCAGATATTTTCATTGCCCTTTAAGTTTTCTGTAACATTCCATAAATAATATTGATATAAAAGAATTGTTTTTTTTTTTGGGTAGTCAATAGCATAAGACCATTGAAAAGATCACAAACTTTTTCAAATTTAATTTGGCCAACATCCTCCCCCTATTCAACATCCAACCCAGTTCATTATCCATCTGTCATCACCCCTGCACATGTCTGTTTAAATATGCATATATATAGTTACGCACACACACACACACATACACACACACACACACACACATATATATATATATACACATTCTTTTTGTTGCTACTATTGTGGTTGTTCAGTCATGTCTATCTCTTTTTTATCCCATTTGGGATTTTCTTGGCAAAGATACTACAGTGGTTTGCCATTTCCTGCTCCAGCTTATTTTACAGATAAGGAAACTGAGACAAACAGGCTTCAAGGAGTTACCCAGGGTCACATAGCTATTAATATCTGAGGCCAAATTTGAATTCAGGTCTTCCTGATTAAAGGTTTGGTTTACTAGCAAGTGTACCCCTATCTGCTGGTATGTGTGTGTGTGTGTGTGTGTGTGTGTGTATTTCTCTCTATATGTGTTTGTGCTTTCAGACATGCACATATGTGTGAACATAAATTAATAAGAATAACAACACATAAGTGAATATATGATTACATGTGTGTATGCATATCATGCATGTGTGTATGTTATATGATAGGTAGACTCTGTGTGTGTGCATATACAGTTTCAATAACTCAACAGGTTGCTTATTTATATCTGTGATGTATTTTTGGACATATATGTTTTTCATTTGCTTTGTTTTTTAAGTATAGGTAAAATTATGGCCTTTATTGAGTAGCATTCTGGAGTCTAAGTGAAATTGCTCTAATGCCTCCTGCTAATGGAAGAATTTTAGGGAAAGTTATCCATTTATGGACAATTTCTCTTGTTTTATAAAGGACCTGTTCTTTGGTCTTGGCAAACACCTTGGTTGACATGTGTTCTTTTATGCCTTTTTTATGTCTTTTATTTGCCTATGCTTACAGAATCATTTCACTGATGAAAAAGAATGTAAAAGGCTATTGACTACCAGATTGCATAGGTGGAGATTTTTCTCTTATTGGAAACTAGTCTAAATCAGTATAGTTGCTGATTTAACATTTAATATTCATTGCTCTCTGTGCTCCATGTTTTTTATCCAGTATACTCAATGACTACATATGAAGAAAGACTCATTTAAGATATTATGGGGCAATTTTTTCTATCTACAAACATCCTTGGGCCACAAGAATGGGCAAACTTTAGTCGAAATAAAAGCATATTTATCTTGCCACATATCACAATGTAGGACACAGAGTAAGAGCTTAATAAACATTTGCAGATATATCAAGAGATTTGTAACATATCTGCCAAAGCAGTCATGTCCTGATCATTTATATATTTACTTAATTTATTCTTTTTGTTCCTACCTTCCTTCCTTCTTCTTCTTCTTCTCTTTTTTTTGTATCTCTGATACTCAGTACAAATGTCTGACATATAGCTGGTGCTTAAAATATGCTGGTTAAATGCTCTCCAGAAGAATAATTATTATAAATGCCAGGTATTTGGACTATAGCACTTTTGTTTGGTCACGATAATTTTCATTACTTTGTCATGTCAACATCAGGGAAGTATGAAGTAGAAAGCATAAGATAAAAAGCTAGACCTGATATCCTCCTCTTAATATCCTTGTTTCAACAATGCGTTTCCATTTATTATGGAATGCTATTATCTTTGTGGGTTTTTTTTGTTGTTGTTGTTATTTCATGTTCCTTCCTTAGATGGTTAAAAGGTAAATGTGAGTCACCACTCTCTTTTTCATTGATGCAAAGTTATGATCCATTAAAATGCAAAGGATGTCATTTTAAAGAATTCCAGGATTTTGATGTGAGAGCTGCCTTAGGTGCTATTTCATCCAAACTACATGTGAACAAGAATCCCTACTTTTTTGAATCATGGCTACTAATTGTTCTATAATTTTCACATCTCTATCTCTGTCTGTCTCACTTTGTCTCTCTTTCTACAATTTATTATTTATGCTGCTAGGATGATGCCATACTTATTTGCTTCTTTTTAAAATCATTTTCTCACTATCTTTTAAAAATCTAAATTGGTCAGTAAATTCTCTGTGCATTCACATTCATTTCAGATTTGGTTAATTTTCAAAATTAACCAAAATCAAAGTTCATAGTTTCTTATTCAATATCTTTTTTGTTCTTTTAGTATTGAAATCTTTCTTTACTGATAGTTATCTCATTTCCATTTAAAAACTGAAATTAAAAAGAAAATAAATACATCCAGGGCAAGTAATGAATTTTATAAAGTGATCACATGCATTTGAATTAATTCTATTTGAAGTTTTAATTATATAAAATATGGCAATTGTTTCCAGTCCAAAGAAATATAGTGTAATTTAAACAATTCAACTACTCCTGTTTGCACTGTTTGCAGTGATTGGGTCCTCTCTGACTTTTCTAATAATCTTGTGCTGACTTCCTTTGTATAACTGTGTGGTATAAGATCCTACCTAATATTATTTTAAAGGCTTTGAAATCTGTTGCTCTCAAATCAAATGTTTAAATTGTATTATGCCCAGTTTTTCTTCTACTTCTCTGTTACATGTGGTAAGATAAGAGTCCACCATGGGCACTTCCCCTTAAGCTTCCCATTACTTCCACTCTAGCAACATATTCCTCCCTTTTAGCGAAAATCATATCTAGAATATAGTTTCATGGTCTCTTCCACCTTGTAAAAAATAAAATCACCATTAAGTCAAATAAGGGAAATTAATAGCTTCATAGTTTTTGGCAGAAAAATATTCAACAGATGTCTGGATAATTGAAGCTCCCCATTGCCATTATTCTAGGCATCTTTGCCAAGATCATAATGCCATTTTTCTGTCAAGTAGTTTGTATGACAAAAACTGCTTTTGTTTTCTCCTGTTTAGATCTTGATCCAAATACTCTCCCAATTCTCATATACAAGATCATATTCTAGTCATAGGTTTTATCTCATTGTCTCATTGATTCTTGTTAGGTCAAACCGATTTCTTTGCATTAGGCCTTCTAGATCATCATGTTTGCTGCTTAAATATTGGGCATTTTGGCATATATTTGAAACAATGTTTTCTTTTTTTTCTTTTCTTCTTTCTTCCCCCCCTTTTAAAGAAATGTCTTCCTTTTGATATTTTATTTTATGTGTATATCTAGGTGTTTTAGTTAATCTTCTTTCTTCATTATTGTGACTATTTATGCAAAAATAATTCTGTTCCTATTACATTCTTATATTAAAGGCCCTTTGATTTAATTTGCAGAAGACATTTTTATACAGAAGAACAGTAATTATATTCTTTACATCCTTTGTTATATACAATCCATTTCTGAATAAGAACCTGTCATTCTTTTAATTTAAGCTGCCAGAGTAAATCTAAATTCCATTCTCAGACAATAGATATTAAACGAATAGATATTAGACAATAGATTCATTTCTCAAATCAATGTTTCTGTTCTGTATATGTTGCCTTGTCTGGATAATAGTGAGGCAATCTTTTTCTCCTATGGTTTTTAGTGTCTTACCTAACACAGTTATATTTACCAAGATGTGAAAAGTTCCTCCTTACAGTACCTTTTATGTCTTCATAAATCAGAAAGAATGGATAGTCACCTATTTCTAACAGTTTCAGTAGTGTTTCTATTATGTCATTGATATTTGCCCAAGGAACAGAACAGACCACTTTATTGTTGTTACCAGATTCTTAAATATCTGACTCTTTACTTCCATCGTTAGTTTTTTTCTTCTTTAATGAATACGTTACTTTATATTTTTTTGTGGTTTTATTTTATCATTCCCTGGGAGACATGCAATGGCTTCCCCTATAAAGCATCTATCTTCTTTGTCTTCTTAAAGATTAATAGATTTATTTTTTAGTATGCTTTTATTTTGTTTCCCTTTTCTTTTGAGTAACATTCTTCAATTTCTTGACCCAGATTAACTTTTCTTCTCCCATATAAATACTTTAAATTTAGCTGAAGGTATACTTCCATTGTTTTTATACGATCATTTCTTTGTTCCTGATAGCCCCCTATATGGAGATATGTTAAGACTTTTCACTTTCCCCACTAGGAGAAAGAGCTGATAATATTGAAGATTCATTAATAGCAGTCATTTCTCTGTACTATCTATACAAACATATCACTAGATAGGGAAATCTCCTATGCCATTTCAATGATATAAGAAAGACATGATGAGGAAAATAAGCAAAGTCAGTTGACATGTTATTTACTACTTGTAATATTTCAGAAGCAGTTCTTAAATATCTATCTTTCTGGCTTCATGGTCAGCTCTCTAGCAATTATTTTATTTCCTCTCTCACACAGTGCAATTCATTGCAAAATTCTCCCATTTCTCTTCATGTACTGTGATTGCAAGCATTGTTTCTGAGCTAATTTGGGTCATTTATACTTCATCTGCTATTTTTCATTAAGACATTTGTAGTCCTTTTTTTAAAACCTTTAACAACTTGACGATTATACCTCACTTTTTTTTTCTTTTATCACAACAATTTTCTTCAGGGAAGAGATAAATTGAGAAACTGATTTTTGAGAAAATTGAGAATGAAATATAAACAAAACAATACCCTGTTTATCAAATGTCTCTTCAATATAATCACATTGTATTTAATGCATACTCATATCCTGGGTCTTTATTCTTGCTTAATCTGTCCTCATGGACAGCTCCTTAAGCCATTGGTACACAGTGAATTTGAGAGTTTATTTTGGGTTCACACACACACACACACACACACACACACACACACACACACATCTAGTTGGTCTCCAAAGAGAAATAGAAAATGAATTCTGGTATCAAGTATAGGGCATAAGGAAACTGTTGTCTTAAATTAGACTTGTCTTAAGTATTTATTCAAATACATAACATCATAATGTGGAACATTTTTAGTGACTATTAAACACACCTGTGATGCTGAGATATCCACGGTAAAAAAAAAATCACTGGACAGTCACAAGTAATTGAAAAATTAGAGAGCGTTTATTTGCCGGGCCCGGCGACTGAACCCCCAGAAAAGCTAGAAGGATTCAGTGCTGAGCCTGGTAGCCACAGGTTTTTTAAGAGCACTGACCACTTCTCCCCCCATAAATTTGCAGTTAAACATTGATTTCTTACTAATATATTAAAGAAGTAACAGGATTTGAGGTATACATTGTAAAATACTGATACATCATCTGGGTCAATACACCTGGATCAGAGCGAACTACCTACTTCTCTTATTAAGTTTGGGCAAACATACTGTGGATTAAACCCATTTCTCTCATTGTGTGAGGTAAACAATCCTCGGACCCTGGTTGAGTAAATACTATCAGGAAATTCCTAGGCTCCTTGTGAGGTAAACATTCCTGGGACCCTTACTGAGCAAATACCATTAAGGAATTCCTAGGCTCTTTGACCTAAAGAGGGGAAGGGTTGGATCTGTCCATTTCAATGCATACAGCATGTAAACCATAGGTACAAGGCTCAAATACTCTCTTTGTTCAGTTGTATGGGACAGCAACCCTTACCCAAATTAAAATCAGAGAATCTAAAGATTAAAAAAAAAAAAGCAAGAAAAGGATTTATTACAATCTCCTGAGAAGGGGGGCGGAGCCAAGATGGCGAACTGCAGACAGCTTTCTCTGTGAACTCCTCCGACATTCCCTCAAACCCAGACAAAGTAAGCCTTCCAACTGGTTTCTGAGTGAGGGCCCCACCAAGCATTTGGACTACAAAGCACTTCTATAAAAGATCTACCTTGAAAGAACTCCGGAGAAGGTTAGCCTCAGGGGAAATCGGCCGCTGGTCACGATCTGACTCCAGCTGGGGCGGAAGTCAGGGCTGCGATAGAGGGGCAGATTTTGGGCACCCAGGAAGCCCCTGGGAGACGCCTGGGCCACTTTGCTCTGCTTGCGGGCAGGTGCTTTGGCAGATCTGCCTTTGGTAAAGGGTGGATCGAGAGCAGCTGAAAACGTGGTCCTAGGGCGAATCTAGCCCGACCAGCCTCAGACCGGAAGTCAACTCGGCAAACTGCCCCAGGGCAAATACAAATTGTTGCAGTTTTTTCGGCTTTTGACCAATATCCCAACTTTAAATCATGAGCAAGAAGCAGAAGAGAGCTCTCAACAGAGAAAGCTTCTACGGAGAAAAAATAGAACAGTCCCCAGATCCTGACATTATGAAAACAATCCCAGATGAAGACACAAAGGCAGACTTAAGTTGGTCTCCCTTTCAGAAGGCTTACCTGG